>CAUYON010179919.1:0-37994 GCA_963573935.1 Arctocebus calabarensis
GGAAATTTATTGCATTAGATGCCTACATTCGAAAAACAGAAAGAATGTACATCAACAACTCATGCACCATCTTATGGAAGTGGAAAAAGAAGAACAATATAATCCCAAACTGAGCATAAGAAAAGAAATAACCAAAATTAAATCAGAGAATAATGAAATTGAAAACAAAAGAATCATTTGGAAAATTAATGAAGCAAAAAGTTTGTTTGTTGAAAAAATAAATAAAATGGATAAACCAGAAACAGAAAAGTAAAATCTCTAATAACCTCAATCAGAAACAATAAAGGGAAAAATAACAACAGATGCCACAGAGATATAAGAGATCATCTCTGAATACTACAAGAAAATCTATGCCCAGAAATTCGACAATGTGGAGGAAATGGATCAATACCTGGAATCACAACCATTCCCTAGACTTAACCAAGAAGAAACAAATCTCTTGAAAAGAACAATTTCAAGCACTTCAAGATTGAGGAAACAATAAAAAATCTCCCAACAAAAAAATGCCCTGGTCCAGATGGCTTCACACCAGAATTCTACCAAATTTTCAAAGAAAAGCTTATAGCCATATTGCAGAAATTATTCTAAAAAATTGAGAAATAAGGAATCTTCCCTCAACGTATTCTATGAAGCAAACGTCAACCTGATACCAAACCAGGAGAAGCCTCAACTAAAAAGGAGAACTTCAGATTAATTTAACTAATGAATATACATGCAAACATTCTCAACAAAATCCTAATGAATAGATTATAGCTACACATTAAAAAAAACTCATTCATCACAATGATATAGGTTTCATCCCACAGATGCAAGGCTTGCGTATGTTAAACCTTGTTAAATGTTTATAGACTTGTGTATGTATGAAACCTGCTTGATCATGATGTTTGACTTTTTTAATGATAACCTATAATCTATTGGCTAGAATTTTGTTGAGAATTTTTGCATCTATATTCATTAGTGAAATTGGTCTGAAATTCTCCTTTTCAATTGGGTCTTTTCCTGGTTTTGTTATCAGGATGATGTTTGCCTCATAGAACATGTTGGGGAAGATTCCTTCCTCCTCAAAATTTTGGAATAATTTCTGTAATACAGGAATAAGCTCTTCCCTGAAGGTTTGATAGAATTCTGGTGTGAAGCCATCCAGACAAGGGCATGTTTTTGTTGGAAGATTTTTTTATTGTTTCTTTAATCTCAGGGCTTGAAATTGGTCTGTTCAGGAGTTCTATTTCATCCTGGCTAAGTCTAAGGAGAGGGTGTGATTCCAAATATTGATCCATTTCCTTCACATTGTCAAATTTCTGGGCATAGAGTTTCTGGTAGTATTCAGAGATGGTCTCTTGTATCTCTGTGCCATCCATTGTAATTTCCCCTTTGCCATGTCTCATTGAGGTTACCAGAGATTTTACTTTTCTATTTCTAGTACGTCTGGCCAAAGGTTTATCTGTTTTCTTTATTTTTTTAAAAAACCAACCCCTTGTTTCATTAATTTTCTGAATAATTCTTTTGATTTCAATTTCATTGATCTCTGATTTAATTTTGGATATTTCTTTTCTTCTGCTGGGTTTAGGCTTAGAGTGTTCTTCTTTTTCCAAGTCCATAACAGGCTTGTGAGTTTGTTGATGCGCTCTCTTTCTATTTTTCGAATGTAGGCATCTAAAGTGATAAATTTTCCTCTCAGAACTGCTTTTGCAGCATCCCACAGATTTTGGTAGCTTGTGTCTTCATTGTTGTTATGCTCAAGGAAGTTAATGATTTCCCGTTTTATTTCTTCCTGCTCCCAACTGTCATTCAACAGAAGACTGTTTAATTTCCATGCCTTTGTGTGAGGTTGAATGTTTTTGTTGGAGTTGAGTTGAACCTTTAGTTCCTTGTTGTCTGAGAAGATACAAGGTAATATTTCAATTCTTTTGATTCTGTTTAGGTCTGTTTTGTGTCCTAGGATATGATCAATTTTGGAGAATGTTCCATGGGCCAATGAGAAGAATGTATATTCTTTATCTTTGGGATGAAGAGTTCTATGTGCATCTATCAAGCACAGTTGTTCTAGGGTCTCATTTAAGTTCCTTATATCTTTGTTTAATTTCTGTTTAGAGGATCTGTCCAGCTCTGTAAGAGGAGTGTTAAAGTCCCCTGTTATTATGGTATTATAGGATATCATATTGCTCAAACTGAGTAAGGTCTGTTTCAAGAATCTGGGAGCATTTAAATTGGGTGCAAAAACATTTAGAATTGAAACGTCTTTTTGTTGTATTTTTCCCTTGACCAATATAAAGTGACCATCATTGTCTTTTTTTACTTTTGTTGCTTTAAATCTACATGTATCTGAAAATAAGATTGCAATTCCTCTTTTCTTCTGAATTCTGTTTGCTTGAAAAATTGTCTTCCAACCCTTAAGTTGGATGTTTAATTTGTCTTGTGAAGCTACATGTGTTTCCTGCAGACAGCAAATGGATGGCTTGTGTTTTTTAATCCAGTCAGCCAATCTATGCCTCTTCAGTGAGGAATTCAATCCATTAACATTTATTGACATAATTAATAAGTGTGGTAGTGTTCTATTCATCTTATTTTGTGAGAGTCCATTGCTTAGCTTTATCTTTTAAATCATTGTGGAAGTTAGGTTCTGTCCTTTAATTTCTAAGTTCTTACTTTGCTGTTGATCCATTGTGATGGTCAGTGTGTAGAACAGGTTGAAGTATTTCCAATAGAGCTGGTCTTGTTGTGGCGAATTTCCTCAATGTTTGTATGTCAGTAAATGATTCAATTTCTCTGTCAATTTTAAAACTTAGCTTAGCAGGATATAGAATTCTAGGCTGGAGATTGCTCTGTTTAAGTAGATAAAGGTAGATGACCATTGTCTTCTTGCTTGGAAAATTTCGTTAGCAAAGTCTGCAGTCACCCTCATGGATTTGCCTCTGGCAGCTTGAAAAATCTTTTATTTTGTCTTGATTTTGGACAGGTTCATCACAATGTGTCTTGGAGAAGCTTTGTTAGAGTTGAGGTGACCTGGGGTCCAATATCCCTCTGAAAGGAATGTGTCAGAATCTTTGGTGATATTTGGAAAATTTCCGTTTATAATATTCTCTAGTATGTCTTCCATTTCCCTCAGACATTCTTCTTCCCCTTCTGGGATATATATAACTTGTATGTTTGAACACTTCATAAAGTCCCATAATTCTGTCAGTGAATGTTCTGCTTTCTCTCTCTTCTTTTTCTGTCTCTTTAACTATCTGAGTTATCTCAAGAGCTTTGTCCTCTATCTCCGAGATTCTTTCTTCTGCATGGTCTAATCTATTGTTGATACTTTCTATTGCATCTTTAAGTTCCCTAATTGACTGCTTCAATTCCTTAAGCTGTGCTATGTACTTTCTATATTCTTCATATCGTTCCTCTCATTTGATTCTGTTTTTGGATTTCTTTTGGTTATTTTCCACTTTATCAGCAGTTTCCTTTATTTTTTTCAATCATTTCCTTCATTGTTTTCATCATCTGTATTCTAAATTTCCTTTCTGTCATTTCTAACATTTCTTTATAGATGGAATCCTCTTCAGTAGCTACCTCATGGTACCTTACGGGGATTGCTCTGGACTGGTTTTTCACATTGCCAGGATTTGTCAGCTGATTCTTCCTCATGAGTGGTTTCTTTTATCTGTTTCCTTACCCTAATTTTCCTTTCACTTCATCTTGCTCTTTAAGTTGCCGTGCCTCTGGACTAGGGTTTTGATGAGTCCTTTTAGTACCAGACCAGAAGGATGAGAAGATTGAGGAGCAAGAAGGAAAAAAAGAAAGAAAAGAAAAAAGAGAAAGGAGAGGGGGTGAGTAAAAGGGAATATTGACAAAAAGAAGAGAGGCACAGAGAGAGGGAGACAGGAGCAATATAGGTGTACAGTAGCGTACTTTGACCCAACCTTAAAATCCCCCAACTTCCGGGGGTGCCAGATTGGGTGGTTCCCTTGAGGTCAGCAACTCTTTGCTAGCCTGTTTGGACATGGTACCTCACCTCCACCAAGTAGCGAGGAAAGTCAAAAATGCTATAAATGAAATCAAAACAATCAAACAGAAAATTTTACAAGATAAAATTGGGGGAAAAAACAAATAATAGAGGTAGAGAAACTAGCAAAAATGAAGTTGTAATTGTTGAAAAAGGCAACAATGGAAAATTATACTTAAACTTGAAAAATGAAGAAAGAAAAGAAAGAAAAAGAAAAGAAAAATCTATAAAGAAAATGTTGGAATTAAAAAATCAAACAAAAAACAAAAACAAAGCAGTATATATCTTGCTGAATGTTGTCTGGGCAACAGGTGATCTTCTGGGGTATGAGATGTTAATCACAATGCTGATACGGCTGTACAAGATGGAGACTGGAGGACTCTGCTGATTTCTCAAACCCTGAAGGGTAGAGAGCCTAAATCTCTCCTCAGTCTGCTTAAAAGGCACTTCAAACTGCTAAACCTTGGCTAAGCAGAAGCTTTCCCAGGAAAGCACTTATCATTGGGATCATTCCTGAAGTGGCTATCCACTTACCCAGTGTGCCAAGACTGGTCTCACTCTATGGCACTGTGGGCTAAGGCTATAAGGTGTCTCAGTCCCCACCTTTAGGCTGCTCAGTCACTAGACTACTTGCCCAAGGTCTCCTGCCTGATCCTCACTCTGCAACCCTGAGGGTGGAGCTTTCCAGGGAAGTTCTCCCACAGTGGCTTCACATGGCCCACAGCTGAACACTATTAGCTGCTCCATCTGTCTCAGCGGCTCAGTCTCAGGCCCTAGACAGCACTTAGAGTCCTCCAAAGTCTTGCCCAAGTTCTCCCAAGGTAGTTCAGCTGAGTGCAAAGTCCAAGAAAACCAAAACAGCTGACAGGGAAGGCCTTTCGAGTTTGCAATCTCACTGCTGTACTTACAGCTGCCCATGGGATTAGACTGAATGAACACACGCAAACACTTGCCAGTTCTCCACTGCTTTTGTTCTCCTCATGGGGTCCAGAAGTCTCACGCTGACTCCCTGTGTCTCCAAAGGGATGTTTTGGGGCAGATTCCACCAGCCAGCAACACCCTGAGTCTTCTTTCCTCAGACTCACCATGCTCAGTTGCAAGGAAGCTGTTACTCGGCTGCCCTAATTTCATTCTTACAACATATGCAACTTTAAATGTATCTCCATATATCACCATGTGATACACAAGCCTCTAGAATTATCTATCCTACCCTCCCATAAGTTGAAAGTTAGTTCATCCATAGTATGCAATAATTAAACACTTGGTATACTATATATACCAAGTACCATGTGCTAGGTGTCAGTGATAATGAGCATCAGTACTCTTCATGGAATTGAGGGTCTAATGGTGAGACAGGTGTACAAACAATTAGTTGTGATTTAAGACAAGATGACAGAAATGCTAAATTGAGATAAAAGGCTAAGTTCGTTTTGTGCTGCACAGAAAGGGATGACTTATTCCTACCATATGCAATGCAGGATGAAAATGTGGTACATTTCAGTCCAGTTATTTGGGAAACTAATTGATTTGCTTAGATGGGAGCTCCAGCGCAAGTGAAGTGCACTTACTAGAGGGACAGAATGTCTGATTATGGGACAACAGCCATCACCAGGCAATTCATAATCACCAACCATCAAGAGACATTAAAGACTGCGTTCCAAGGAAAAGTAGTTCTATTGATTTCATGTAAAAACTTTATTTTAAAATTCTGGAAACTGTGCATCAGGGCTTTGAAATGTCAATCTCAAATAAATAGCCAAGAGATAAAACGATTATTACTGTCTTGTCAAATCACCTCTTGAGAGATAAATAGTGTTCTCCAAAAGAGAATGTGTTCATTTTCCAAACTCTATTCATAGGGACAGTGGGAAGCTGCTTATTGTAGTATAATTTTAGCAGTCCTCCAGGGCTGTATCTGCCTAACATGATCTCTTCTGCTTTAGCATACCCTTTCTACCTTCTGAAATTCTACTAAAATTAGGAACACTTTGAGAAATAAATGACTGGCTCCAGGAGAGGCTGGAGTGGAGAGTAGGACAATGAGAGGAACATATTGAAACAGAAACTTCTTGGGGCATTATTGAAAGTTTCAACTTCCCCCTAATGTTTTCTCTTGGTATCTGAATGTCAGAATTCTTTCCAATAAATTTATACTTGACTAAAATCATGGTTGCCACATTTTGGAATAATGCCACAGATTTTGTAAGCTGCACATTATAGTAAAGTAATGGTGTTTTTAAGTTCTTTTGATTAAGTAAATATACATAACAAAAATTGTAAAATGCTTCCGATTAGGATGAATTTTATTCACTTCTGGAAAGAAATAGAAACTAGCAAACATGAACTTAAGGAAGTATAATAAGTATAATTATATTATAATAAGTATAATATAAATATTATTTTATAGGGTCAGGATTAATGTTGGGCTAAGAGTAGAGATTAGAGTCAAAGTTGGTCCTTTTATTAAATTAAAAGCATTCTAATAATTGAATAATTAATTTTACCTCTGTGTTGCAAGTTTGAAAAATTACTGTTTAGATTAACTATTTATTAAAATATATTATGATTTCTTTTAATTTTTAAATTGAACCCCCAAGTGTATTTATCAAACAGATTTCATGTGTATTGAAAAATAGTATTCTCATGCTATTCTGAAAATATGAGATGACTAAAATCCTGGCATCTTGCTAGTTATTATTGCTTTTACATTTATTTTAATATTTCAATCTATGTCAGCCAGCATGGCTTGCCACTGCAATTACACTGTCTTAAGTTTCTTCCATCCACATGCATTTAATAATATATCTAGAAGAAAGCATCATAACATCCTTGGCTAGGTTGAAGCTAACTGTAGAAACATGAATCCTTCAAACTATAATGTATAAATATTAGCTTTACAAACCAAAATAAATTGCAAAGAAAATCTGAGGAATGCATCTGAGCATATTATTTGTCTGTCCTGAAATCTTTAAAAACTAACTCATTAAATGCTGCATACTATAAAAGAAGAAAGAAACAAAATGAATTCTCCTTGGACACTGTTAAAAAAAAACTTTTTAGGGTGGCACCTGTGGCTCAAAGGAGTAGGGCACCAGCCCCATATACCGGAGGTTGTGAGTTCAAACCCAGCCCTGGCCAAAAAACAAAACAAAACAAAACAAAAATACTTTATAAATAAAATTCCTGGAGTAAGTTTGTAAAGGTATACTTTTATTTAAAAACCATTTTTAGACAATGACCTTCACTCCAAATTATTATACAAAGCAATGTTTAACCCTTTTCTTGTCATTAGGAAACATCTAAAATGTTCTATATCTTTTAAGAGTTCTAGTCTAATGGTCAAATCGCAAATACCAAGAGCCTTGTTTTGCTCTGGTCTTCTATACCAATATGAATCATCAGGCCATCCACATCAGTGATTTTGCCTAGCAACAACAACTATAATAAAATGAACTTTTTTCTGATATTCTAGCTTAATATTTCTCTCTTTGACCTCTCGCCACTGAGAGCATCTTTCTCTACTAACCCTATTTCTCTATACCTCCAATTATTCAGTTTATTCTTCAGAATTCTCAGGGGGCTTTTCTATTCTAGAGAGCAAGGGGTTCAAATGCATCAAAACCTTACCTAGTTGCTCATCATTATTACCTGCTTTGGGATAGGGACTAGAAACACAAAAAAGGGGATTTAGAGTCAAAGTCATATTAAAGGAAGAATTTATCAACTTCTTAGTGGGACAGACACTGATACTTGGAACAAAGAAATGATTGACTAGGAAGTTTTAACGAAGAAAATTTTGTAATGATACTGGATTATTTAATGTTTCAGTGTGAATCTATGTTTTACTTATTTTATTATTATTTTTTACATAGACAAAAACACAATATAACAGATGTTAAATTCACTACCACCCTAAATCCCAACCCACTACCTTTTCCTTCTCCCTACCTACAGGTTTTCACTCTCCTAAAGTCAATGTGTATCTTTCTCATGCATGTTTCTAAACCTTTATGTTTTCTTATGTATATTCATATTGTGCATATATTAAGTTTTTAAAAGTAATTAGTGTCAGACTGCAGAGAATAGTCCAAAACTGACTTTGATCCACATATTGTGATTTTAAGATTTATACCAGTACCTGTTGATACACAAGTACATCTAGTTGATTTGCATCAAATGCAGGCAGTAATTGTGTTTGTGTATTTCCCTATTAATGGACACATGTTATTTCTAAATTTGGGCTACTACAAATGATGTTACAATGAAACATAATATTTGCCATCCCATCCTTCACTTTCATCTTTTCTGTGTAACTAAGTTTTATAAACTTTTCTTGTAAAAACATAGGTTGAGCATACCTAATCTGAAAATTTGAAATCCAAAATACTCCAAAATTCAATATTCTTAAGTTCTAACATGATGCCACAAGTAGGAAACTCCATACATGACCTCATATCATGGGTCATGATCAAAATGCAGACACATAACCCGCAGCTTATTCAGAGTCACTACAGGAAAAAAGACCCTTGCAGCCTCCTTCACTTATGTGTATCTTTTCCACACACTCCCAAGGTTCTCCCATGCAAGTATAATCGCAAAGGGTAATACCATGGCACATGTGCAGAACAGACGTCCAATGGCAATTCCGCATAAAGCCCCACATTGGGTCAAGACCTATGTACATTACTGTGTATTACAGCTTATTATCTTCTCTATGGTATAGAGAAACTGTTGAAAATGTCAAAAAGGCCTATGAATACTCCTGTGGGTAGGAGGGATTAGAAAAAGAACTCATGTTTATCTATAGCACAGAACATCTAGCTGTTAGAGAAACTGGACAGTGGTATAAGTGGGAAAGATTTTATCTTAGAAGAGTATGGTGTTGCAATGACTACTATTCATGACTTGAATAACAGAAGGATAAACTGTTGAAGTTCTATGCTGAACTTGATGAACAGAAGTTAATGAAAAATAAAGCTAAAAATGAGGATCTTGATTGTATATTGAAAGAGTAACTCCAGTATCACAAAGAATACAAAGCCACTTAATGGTAAGTTTATCATAAAACAAGAATCTATCACAATGAATGGAAAATTGAAAGGAACAATATTCAACAGATTAGTTGCAGAAATTTAAGAAAAGACACAGAATTAAAGATTTGTAGTAATAAAGCATCTGCTTATCACAAAACAGTGGAGAAATTTTATTAATGAGTTTGTCAAGGTCCTTGATAATGGAAATCTTAAGCCAGAGCATGCATATAATGCTGATAAAATGTCACTGTTTTGGCATTACTGCCATAAGGAAACACAGTCTATAAGTGATGAGACTTATAGACCCAAGAGGAGTTAAGGATGCTTGGAGGTGCTAATGCAGTAGGCATGCAGAAGTACTTGTATAAAGCTTACTGTGGCAGACAATGCTTATATCCTCACTGTTTTCAAGGAGTACATTTTTTTTTTACCATTGCACTAGTATGCAAACAACAATGCAAGGACCACCATGGACATTTTTCTAACTGATTTCAGAAATATTTTGCACCAGCAAAAAATTAACGCTGCAGAAATTGTACCTACAGACAACATAGTAAAAATGCGGGATGGTCTTATTGAAGAGCTAGCACAATGTGCATTAATAACAGAACAAGTAATTTTGTCACTTTATAAAATCAAAGAGACTCTTAAGACAAGCCACTGTAATGAGGCAGATGATTCTTGAGGAAGTATTTTAAAAACCCATACAGCAGAAAATTTCCTCATCCCTAGAGGACATACTTCCTTGTCTCTCACCTGCTTCTGAGGGACATTTCTATAAATTTCTTAGGACCTTCTACAAAAATAATAATACTGCCTATTAATAAAGAAATATTTATATTCTTTCCAATCTAATAGCTTTTATTATTATCATTATTATTCTTTATATTATTAGACTAGTTAGGATGACTAGAACCCTGATGAATAGAAAGTATAAGAGTAGGTATTTCTGATCTTAGCATGTATACTCTTACCATTAAATATTATGATGCTCTAGGGTTTTTTTATAGATGCATTTATCAAGTTGGGAGGTTTCTGACTATTCCTAACGTGTTGTTGAGCGTTTTTAATGTGAATGGGTATTGAATTCAAATGCATTTTCCTGACATCTCTTGAGATAATCATATGGTTTTAATATTTTCACTCTATTGATTATGTGAATTATATGGGTTGATTGTTTTTTTTTTGAGAATCTCACCTCATCACTCTAGCTACAATGCAGTGCTATCATCATAGCTAACTACAACCTCAAGCAATCCTCCTGACTCACCCTCTCAGAAAGCTGGGACTACTGATAGGTGTCACCACACCTGGTTAATTTTTCTACTTTTTGTATAGATGGGGTCTCGCTCTTGCTCAGACTGGTCTCAAACTCCTGATCTCATGAAATCCTCCTGCTTCAGCCTCCTAGAGTGCTAGGATTATAGGTGTGAACCACAGCACCTCCCCTTACATGGATTAATTTTTGAATATTAACCCAAACTTTCGTTTTGGTCTTTGACTCGTTCAGTCATGGTTATTATTTTTTGTATATTTCTGGACTCAATTTGCTAATATTTCTTTAAGAATTTTTGCAGTTATGTTCACAAGGGATATTGGTCTATGATTTTCTTTATTTGTGAAGTCCTTGATTGGTTTTAGTATCAGAATAATGCTGGCCTCATTAATAAGCTAAGAAAACATTCATTTCTCTTACATCTTTTTAAGAAGTTTATATATAATTATTATTAGTTCTTCTTAGACATTTAGCAGCATTCACCATTTCTTAGATTTTACTAGCATTCACCACTAGAGACATTTAATTCTGAGTTTCTTTGTGGAAATGTTTTACACTATAAATTCAATTTTTTCCCCAAAGGATTCAGAAATAGTCCATCTTTACTTTCATGAACATTGTTATTTTATCTTTTTCAAGATATTTGCCTATTTCATCTAAGTTCTTGAAGTTTTTGAAGATAGTTAACTAGACACAAGTAGCATGTGACTCTTCCACAAGGAGACCAGAAGAATAGGTGGACACTAACATTTGTAACATATTGTACAGAAGAAAATGCTAGGATTCACCAGGGAACGGACAGGAAGCACCAAATAAGTAAGGAGAGGCTTCAAGGCAGCTTTCCCAGCCAGGGACAGGCTGAGAACACAGAGAAGATCCTGGACATGGAGGAAAACAGCAAGAGAGAAATTCCCAGGGCTTCACGCTCTCAAAGAGACTTTTACAATCTTGCCTATAGTAGTACCCCTCCACTCATGTGGGCCTAATTCCTAATGTAAGGAATGTATCTAGATATTGCACTGAGACATTGTTCCAGAAAGGGAACCCACATAGTATCTCACAGGCATCTAGGTGACCGCCAGTTGCATGCCCTTCTGAGAGCCTTGATACCAGAGATCTATAGATGTGGTTAATGCCACTGCACTGCCATGTGGAGGGAGAAGAGACTGGGGGTTTCCACAATCCCTCTGTAGGTCAGTACACCCTGCTATTAATTCTGAGTAGATTATATTCCCTATGCCTTCCTTTCCTCAGCTTGCCTAGAAAGTGCCTAGCCTTTCTGGTAACAGGCCCATAGTCAGTGCCATTTTAGAAGTTTACTACTGGGCTATATCCCACCCTCAGGCTAGTTTGAGATAATGTGGCAGCCAGCTGCGGAAGAACATAGAAATCAGACTCTCCTATATATACCTAGGGCAATACCTACCACTCTGCAACCAGCTATTGTGAAACCAAGACACAAGAGGACCCCCCCTCCACAGTTTCTTGCCCATATCACTTAATAAAGTGGGGCCCCAATCTGGTTACAGTTCCAGAGTTGGAACCATTTTGAGAGTTTAATACTAGGCTAAATCCCAACCTCAGGCTAAAGGCCATATATAGCCACCACCCAGCCATGGAGGGAAAAGAAGAACAATCTCTCCTAAGAAAACTTAGAAAGTCTTACCCACCATGATGCTGCTGGTGGCTTTGGGACTACAGAGTAGTCCCCTCAATCCATCACAACTACCACCAACACCAATATGAATGCTTTGGGTCCCAGTGGAGTGCTCCACCATTCCTACTGCTATCATCCATATCACACCAGCTAGCCAGGAGTCTGAGAACTTGCCCCAAAACTCAGCCCACCACTCATATTATTAGTTTCTGCAAAAGCCACCTGGAGGCACAAGAATTGGCCCACCAGAACTTACCAACACCAGTGCCAGCTTAAGCTACTCTGAGCCTAAAAACAGGCACACTCAGCCCACTGCTATAACCACCAGGACTGAAAAATTGTCACAGTCAGCATCCCAGAATCCAGCATAAGTTCACCACAGCCTCAATAATAACCATACACTAAGCCAATGAGGAAATTATAGATACCTCCAACTGTGCCTACTGTTGAAGAAATCATAAAAAGATCACATTACTGTAGAAGCATAAAATCAAAGTGTTTTACTTAACCAAGAACATCTATACATCTCCAGAAAAAAAATTGCTTTTATAAAGGAAAATTTTATACAAATCACTTTTATAACAAATTCTCCTTTATAAAAGCAATTTTTTTAAAATTGGAAGTGACCATTACACTAGATGTACAATGGAAGGCAAATTAAAAACCAAGAAAATATGATACCACCAAAGTACCATAACAATTATCCAGCAACATATTCCAATTAAAAAAGAACTTGAACTTGTAGACACAGAATTCAAAAACTAATTTTAGAGAAGCTCAATGAGATGCAAAAGAAATGTGAAAACCAATACAAAGAAATAACAAAATCAATTCAGAATATGCATGAGAAATTTATCAAAGAGACAGATATATACATATTTTAAAAGTGAGCAGAAATTGGACAATAACAAAAAAACTCATTAAAGAAAATACAAAATGCTTTCAAAAGGTTCAATAATAAACAAGGCCAAGCAGAATGATTATGAATTATCATTATACCTGAGGGAGAAGAGAAACCTAAAAGTGTAGAAAACCTATTTATGAAAATAATTAATGAAAATTTCCCAAATCCAGCAAGAGAGTTAGACATCCAGATATAGGAGGCCCTAGTCACCAGAAAATACATTGTAAAAAGGATTTCATCATGCAACGTTATATTCAGAATGTCTAAGTTGAAGTAAAAGTAAAATATTTAAAATCAGCAAAAGATTACTAGCAACATCAGTTGCCAGATCATCTCAAAAAGAAGGAAAAGTTTTAGATTAAAAAGAAAAACAAGCAAACAAACAAACATAGATCAGGTGTAATTCAAGAGTAAAGTACCAGAATTTACCAGATTCCATAGGAAGAAGTTGTAAAGCAGAACAAAAAAGGAGAAAGGTATGAACGAAGATCAACCCCTGAGAAAGGGGCTTTCGAGAAAAGGGTAGGTTGAGAGATTTGTTTCTTCTGGCAGTCATTAGGCTCCTGACCTGCTAGACAGTTTTTCTAGCCTCATGAACCCAAATGGTGCTACTGCCAGTGAACTGAGAGCTTCCTGGGGATGACGCACCAGGCTTCCAGGCCCCTTGGGATCACATCCTATCATCACAGACCGGAGCCAAGATGAGAGGTGCCATATTTCTTATTTACCCACTGAGAACAAATAATTTGTAAAACAGCTAGAAAACAGTTAATTATATACAAATAATATATGAGCTTTTGTCCACCCCAGGGAGCTTCAGTCCCTCAGTTTTCATCCTATTCATTTCCACACAAATATTTCCCAGCTATGGCCAAGATCGTGAGAACCACAGTGGGTCCTAGGGGAGCTGTATGACCCCAGAGCTTGGCCATTCTGGGTAGGCTGCCTTTTTACCAGAGTGAAAGCTTTTCTTTATCTATACTTTTTCCCTCTCCCACCTCTACCCCCTCACTACTGCCAAAGAGACAAATAAGCTGGTGCTCTCAGGAGTAGCTGCCTCTCCTATGTTGATGCATTTACCACACTGAGACTTCCAAAAAGAGTGGTGATCAAACTTTTCCTCTTAAAGAACTGCAGTGAACTAAGGAGTGCCCAGTCTTTGAGCACCCTACTCACCAGCTCTTCCTGGTGCTGTTTGCCCAGCTGCTGTACCAAAGAAGGGCACACCTCAAAGCACAGGAACATCAAACTTTCTTGAACACGCCCATAGGCAACTCAGGAACTGCACATTTCTCCCTGTAAAAGTCAGGAATTGATTTTGGGGGACCCAGGAACAGACCCACAGGCCACATTCTGTACCCCAGGACTCAGTCATGTTGGTCAAGGGCACAGAGTAGAGACTTGTAAACTACTCTTGGAAGGCAAGGGAGCCCTAGTGGGCAGAAATGAAGAGAGTCCCAGTGCAGTATGAAATTGGAATGTTCCTAACACAAAGAAATGAAAAATGCTTAAGGTGATGAATACCCCAATTACCCTAATTCATATCACATGCCTGTATCAAAATATTACATGTACCATATAAAGATATACAATTAGTCTGTATTCATAATAATTAAGTATTTAAAAAACAAGACAACAAAAAATTTGTAAAACAAATAGAATACAGTGAATATTATACGAATAAAGCTTCACATAGCAAAATTAGCCTTGAGTGTAAATAGATTAAATGCTCTATTGGGAGAATTAGCAACATGACTCAAATATATGCTGCTTAAGAGAAACTCATACCTTACACATACAAACACATAGACTGAAAGTAAAGAAGTAGAAAAAAGATATTCCACTAAAACAGAAACTAAAGTCAATAGAAGTAGCTTTACTTATATCAGATAAAACAGACTTAATATTAAAAACAGTAAGAAAAAAAAGACCAAAAAGGTCACTACATAATTCTAAAGAAATAAATTCAGCAAGAGGACATAACAATCCTAAATCTATATTCACTGAACATCAGAGTGCCCAGATTCACCAAATATTACTATACCTAAAGAAAGGAATAGAGAGCAGTACAATAATAGTATGAGATGTTAATACCCCATTTGCAGCACTAGACAACTTAGCAACACAGAAAATCAACAAAGACTGTAATTAAAATGGACTTTAGACAAAATGGATGCAACAGATATGTACAGAACAATCTACCCAACAACTACAAAATTGACATTCTTTTCATTAGCACATTGACATTTTTACAAGATAGACTACATGTTAGGCCACAAAATAATTTCTAACAAGTTTTAAAATATTAAAATCAAATATCTTCTCAGACCACAAAGGAATAATGCTAGAAATCAATACAAAGAGGAATTTTATAAACTAAGCAAATACATGACAATTAAACAACATGCTCCCAACCAATCACTGGGTTATTGACGAAGTTAACATGAAAATTTAAAATAAAAATTTTCAAATGAATGAAAATGAAAATACAACATACAAAATCTGTGGGATAGAATTAGAAACAGTTCTAAAAGGAAAGTTTTCTGGTGTAGCATTAAATGCCTACATAAAAAAAATAGATCACAATTAAGAACGGAATGTTGTAATGTAACGAACTAGGAAAACAAAGTAAACCAAACCCAAACTTAGCTAAAGAAAAAAATAAAGATCAGAGCAGAACTAAATGAAATAGAGACCAATAATAATAATAATACAAAGCATCCACAAAATGAAAAGTTGATTCTTCAAAAAGATAAACCAAACTGATAAACTTCCAGCTACACTAACCAAGAAAAGAAGAGATGTCCCAATAAACAGAATCATAATTGAAAAAGGATATACTACAATTGATACCACAGGAATATAAAAGATCATCAGGGATTACTATGAAAACCAATATTCCAGAAATAAACTAGAAAATTTTTACAAAATAAATGAATTCCTGGAAAATGTAACCTTCTGAGACTGAAGTAGGAAGAAATAGAATTCCTAAATAAACGAAAAATGAGTAGCAAGACCGAATCAGCAATTAAAAAAAAAAAACTCTCCAGAAACGAAAGGTAGATTCACAGAAAAATTCTATGAAACATTCAAAGAAGAATTAATACCAATCCTCCTGAAACTGTTCCACAAAATTGAGGAGGAAGGAATTATCTCCTATTCATTTCATGAGGCAAATATCACCGTGATAACAAAATGGACAAGGACACAGCAATAAAAGAAAACCACAGACCAATAACTTGATGAATATTGATGCAAAAATACTCATCAAAATAATAGCAAATCAAATTTACTAACACATGAAAAATATAATACACCATGACCAAATGGGTTTTATACCAGGGAGGCAAGGATTCTTCAACATACAAAAGTTAATAATGTGATGCATCACATAAACAGAATTAAGGACAAAACACCTATGATCAACTCAATAGACACAGAAACTAGCATTCAATAAAATTCAGCATCACTTAATAATAAAAATTCTTAACAAACTAGGTGTAGAAGGAACATACCTTAAATAATAAAAGCTAAATATGAAAAAAAAAAACCCAGCCAATATCATACTCAATGAGGAAAAGATGAAATGCCCCCACCAAGACCTGGAATAACACAAGGATGCCCATTTGCATCACTCTTATTCTACATAATACCAGATTCCCTCACCAGAGCAATCAGACAAAAGAAAAAAAATTAAAAATAACAAGGAATCCAAATCAGAAAACGAGAAGTCAAATTTCCCTGTTTGTTGATTTGATCTTATTTCTGGAAAATCTTAATGACTTCACTATAAAACTCTTAGTTTATAAACGATTTCAGTAAGGTTTCAGAAGATAAAGTCAATGGACAAAAATCAGTAGCATTTCTATGTATCAATAATGATTTACTCAAGAACCCAATCAAGAGGGAAATCTCATTTACAATAGCTACAAAATAATTAAAATATCTAAGAATGTATATAATAAAGGAAGTAAAATATTCCTATAAGGGAAACTACAATATGTCCTTTAAAAAATATAGATGACACAAACAAATGGAAAAACACCTCATGCTCATGGATGCAAAGAATTAATATCCTTAAAATTACCATCATATCTAAAGCAATTTACAGGTTAAATGCAATTTCTATCAAAATACTAATGTCATTTTTCACAGAACTAAAAAAAAAAAAAAAAAAAACAAACCAATTCTAAATTTCATATTTAACTGTAATAGAAAAAAAAACAAATAGCAATCTTGAGCAAAAAGTACAAACTAGAGGCATAACATTGTCTGACTTCAATTATACTACAAGGTAATAATAAACAAAACAGCATAGTACTGGCATAAATATAAACATCTCAATCAATTGAACAGAATAAAGAACCTAGAAATAAAGCCACAGATAGCCAAAAGATCTTTGTAAAATTCAACAAGAACATACACTAGGGAAAGGATACACTTTTAAGTAAATGACGCCAGGAAAATTGGTTTGTTATATACAGAAGAATGAAACTAATATTACTAAGTAAATTTTACTAACGAAAGTGAATTAGTGCAACCTATATGGAAAACATTATAAAGATTTCTCAAACAACTAAAAATAGAACCATCATACTACTGGGTATCTATCCAAAGGAAAAGACAACTCCACTCAAATGTTTACTGTAGCATAAAAAAGATATGGAATCAACCCAAGTGTCTTTCATCAGATGAATGGATAAAGAAAATGTGATATAAAAAAAAAAGAAAAGAAAATGTGGTATAAATATATAATAGAATACTATTCACCCACTGAATGCAAATCATGTCATTCTCTTCAATAAAGATGAAATTAGAAGTTATTATGGTCAATCAAGTAAGTCAGGAAAAGAAAGACAAATATTGTGTGTATCACTTATATGTGGTAGCTAAAAAAGTTTATCTTATAGAGGTGGAGAGTATAATAATAGCTACCAGAGTGTGGAAGTGTATGTGGGTGGGGGAAGAATGAAGAGAGGTTGGTTAATGAACACAAATATACAGCTACATAGAAGGAATACATCCTAGTGTTTAATAGCAGAACGGAGTGACTACAGTTAACAACAATGTGTTGCATATTTCAAAATAGCTATAAGAAAATACTTGAAATATTCTTAACATGTAGAAATGATAAGTACTTGTTGGTGATGAATATCCTAAATACACTGACTTGATCTTTACATATTCTATGCATGTACCCCATAATGTACAAATATTATGTATCAACAACAACAACAAAAAAGAATACACAAGAGAATAATTGCCAATTTCTTATTAGAAGCAATTCAAGCCAGAATACAATGGAAGAGCATCTTTATTATACAACAGATAACAGCTATTAACTTACAATTAGAATTACATACCTTTCAAAATGGAAGTGAAATAAAGACCTTTCAGACAAATAGAAGCTAGCAGACTTGTTTGCAAACATGAACCAAAAATAATGTTAAGATATTGTTTAAGTAGTAGAAGAGTGATCCCAGATGGAAATTTGCATTTACACAAAGGAATAAACAAGGCAAGAAATGGTTAACATATGAGTAAATACAAAACCATATTCCTGCTATTTTAAAATTTCTTTAAAAAATAAGGGGGTATTTTAAGTAAAAACAATAACAATCTACTGTGTGGTTTATAACATGCATAGAAACACAATGTATAAAAATAATTCAAAACAAGAGGGGTAAATGGAAGTATAATACCACAAAGATTTTCTTCAGTAATCATACCATGTATAATATTTTTGAGAGTAGCAAATGAAATAAAATAACTACAACACAGTCACACATCAAAAAAGCCAGTAATCAGGGTTGGTTAAATAAATCATATATATTGCATGAAAAAGAGAGGAAAAAGAATAAGAACCATATGGAACAAAGAAAAAAATAGTGATAGATTTAAACTCAGTCATATCAGTCATAATGTTTAACTACATTAAAGGTAAATGATATAAACTCCCTAATTAAAAAGCAAAGCTCAACATATCAGGCAAAAAAGAATCAATTCCATGCTTTCTACAAGACATCCATTTTATATGCAAAAACACAATTAGGTTAAAAGCATTTATTATGTTACTATTAACCAAAAGAAAGCTGGAATGGCTACTTTATATCAGATAAAGTAGACTTCAAAACAATTAAAATTACCAAGGATAAAGATGGACATTTTAAAATGATGAGTGGGTCAATTCATAAAATTTATAAAGAAGATATCATTGTTTTAAATGTGAAAAACACAAGAATGGAGTCTCTTAATAAAAGAAGTAAAGATTGACAGAATTAAAAAAAAGAAACCAATAATTCCACAATTGGAATTGGAGACTTAAATACTCCTTTCTCAGTAAATGACTAAGCACATAGACAAAAAGTAAGTAAAGACATAGGAAGATTGAATATTATTGACCAACTTGACCTATGAGGTCTGACAATTAAGTTCGTGAACTTGCCACCATACACTTATATGGCAGTACTGTACAAACAGCTCAGTAAAACTTCATAACCTTGGTATATCAGTGTCTTACAGCTATGTCATGTCAACATATAAGAGTGCCTTGCTGAGTGGCATTCATTATTGTTGTTGCATGTTTTTGTGTGCCATAACAAGAATGCCAGAGCTTGAATTAAACCAACAAACATTCATAAATTTCTAGTTAAATTTGTCAAGAGTGGAAGTGAAACTCAGAACATGTTAGTCCAAGTTTATTGGGATAACGTCATGAAGAAAATGGCAGAGTCTAAGTAAATTAAACATTTTTCCGAGGGGAGAGAAAGTGTCATTGATGATGAGAGGTCAAGCCAGCCAGTAATAATCAAAACTCATGAAAACATTGAAAAGTTTGTTGAAATGTGCTTCAAAATTGTTAGCTGACTGCAAGAATCATAGCAGATCAAGTGAACATCAATAGAGAAATAGCAAAATCTTAACTGAAAATCTTGGCATCAGAATGTTGTGTGCAAAAATGGCCCCAAAATGGCCCTGACTAATGAACAAAATCAAAGGAGAGTCCAAGTTTGCCAAGACCTTTTGGAAATATGAATAAAATTAATAAAACTCTAGCTAGGTTTACAAGAGAAAAAAAAACAAAACAAAAGTATCAGGACTGAAAAAAGTGACTTCCCCTACAAATCTAGAGACATTAAAATAAAAATTAATTAAATTATTTTATGCCAATAAATTTATTTATTTATTTTATTTTTCCCATTTATCTTTTAATTTGTATATGTTCATGGAATGCAGAAGCAATTTTACTACATTGTTATATTGCATGGTGGTCTTTAGTATGTGCACAACTGAAGCACATTGTACACATCAATCAAGAATATGGAATGCTACTACCTCAACCTGCCTTCATGGGCATTTGGAAATGTTAGCAAATAATTTGGATGGTCACAATTGCTGGGGACTGCCACTGGCTTTCAGTGGGTGAAGGATATTTAATATGCTGCAAGGTTTGGGGCACTGTAAAGACTTGTTCTGGCTTGGTGCCTATAGCTCAGTGAGTAGGGCACCAGCCACATACAGCGAAGCTGGCGGGTTTGAGCCTGGCCCAGTCCTGCTAAACAACAATGACAACTGCAACCAAAAAAAAAAAAAAAGTAGCCAGGCATTTGGGTGGGCACCTGTAGTCCCAGCTACTTGGGAGGCTGAGGCAAGACAATTACTTGGGCCCAAGAATTTGAGGTTGCTGTGAGCTGTAACACCACAGCACTCTACTGAGGGTGACATAGTGAAACTCTGTCTCAAAAAAAAAAAAAAAAAAGACTTGTTCTACTAGAAATGTCAAGCATGGCTTTAGAGAAAAATGCCAAGTTCAGATACACCCCTTCTTCTTGCAAAAGAGTTTGCATAACTGATGAATCCTTAATACCTTTATGTAAGGTTATATAAATTCTAACATATCCATCTAGATATCATTTCCTTTATAGATGTAAATTGCTTATTTAGAGATTTTGATACTTCATTTTAAGTATTCAAAGATTATTAGAGCTTTAATGCATTTTAACATCTATGTCTCTTCTAAGAATATTTTTGTTCAATTATTACATATTAGACATTTCTTGGGGTCTAGAGATAGATACAAAGATGAACAATTTCAATAAAGTTATTGCCAATAAGTTTCTATCCTAATGCATCCTTCATTTTTCCTAGGTATCATGCGGTTTGAGGATAGGTCTAAAATAATTTCATTCACCACAAATATGTTAGAGATTCCTTTTCTATGAAAACATTACGAACTCCTTTTTAATCTCTTATGTCAAAAACAACACCTGAGATGGAAAACATTATTGATTACATTATCCTATTAATTTCATCCATTCTTTACATTATATTCTGAAACCCTAACTAAGTCTTTTATACATTTAGCAAGGTGGAAAAGCATGTATCAAAAACTCATTTGAATGTACTCAGCCCTAATATGAAGCTAATTTATAGCTTTCATTTGAAGGCTAAAACCCAATTATAACACAAGAATACAGGGAAATGGGAAAGGGAGGAGAGGGGAGGGGGAAATAATACATTAGTGCAAATGTTTTGTGAGCATGAAAGTGATTTTATATATATATATATATTAGCTAAAATCAATATATTTCACCATGTTTAATATTTTGTGAAATTATTCTGTAAGCTTTATTATGATATATCCCATAGCAGTTACATTTTTTCAAACTAATGAAATAGCCAGAAAATTAACTTAGGAAGTGATGATATATCAGCCTTTTCACTGCTCATTGCTTGCTTATTTGATAAAACAGATGTTTTAGCAAATGACATTGCATAGGCTGTATTTCAATGAAAACTTCTTTTAGATGATTTATATCATTCAGGAGTTTGTTGACTTTCAGGGAAAAGTGAAAGAACCATGAGTATGGCTTTAGGTAGAAGATTTAAAGCCCATATGTGTCATATAAGGAGAACCAAAAGTAACAATTATTTAGAATTTACTATATCAGGTTCTGTTTTAAACATCTCACAAGGATTATTTCATTGACCCTCTGGTCCACCTCCTGCCTAGGGACAGAAAGGGTGATCCCTGTCCTTACCCATCTGCAGGGTCACAGCCAACATTGCTATGCTTAAGACAGACCAACAAGAGAAAAGTATAGCAAATTTATTTAATAGAAGTTTTACACGATAAGGGAAATTTCAGAAATGAAAGCCTAAAAGACCCAAAGACAATTGTCTATTTTCATTCTTAGGTCCCAGAAAGAATGAACAGTGGTGTAAAAAATGATTAGACAAAAGGGTACAATTGAAACCAGCAAGGCCTATTTGTTCAGATTCTTCTTGGATTCTTCTTGGTCACATTTGACTTCTGCAATCATTAAGAGGCACTCAAAGTGGTGACCATCAGTGTCCAGACACTAAGCAGTGTTGATGCCAAGCAGTGTTGACCACTTAATAAAGCTGCATGTGTCATTTCAATCTTTTCTCAAAGTACCACCAGTATATTTCCATGCTCTCTGTGTTTGTTCAGAAAGTGGCAGGGGCAGTGAAGTTTCTGGCGATATAGCTCTTTCATTACTTATCACTAGGCAAATAGTTGGCCAGTAGGCCAATACTCAAGTAAGAGGTATAAAGGCTAAAAGTCTCTTCCCTGCCTCACAGTAGTTGCTTTACTTCAAGTAAAGCTGCGGTTTCCACCCTGGGCTGTAGCCTGGTACTAGTCCACAGTCTGTTAAGAGCCTGGCGCACAGTGTCACCTCCTGTGCTCCGCCCCACCCCCACCCCATCCCATCCATGGAGCCTCTGGTGGCAAGAAGGTTCCAGTCTGGGGCCTGTTAAGAGCCCCGTGTGCAGCCAGAGGGGAACAGCAGCCGGCCAGCAAAGTTTCATCTGTGTTTACAGCCACTCCCCATTGCATGCACCACCTGAGCCCCACTTCTTACCTCCACCCCCAAAAAAATTGTCTTCCATGAAATCGGTCCCTAGTGCCAAAAAAAGGTTGGGGATCACTGTAGTACACTGATGGCTGATGCAAAACAGGTGATATTAATAATACATACATTCGAGCCATTCTTCCTTTCTTTGGAACACCATGCCATCTCCCTGCTCTGCTTCCCTCTCTCGTTCTCTCACCCCCACTCTCTGTCCTTTCACTCATATAAAATAAGCTTATACCTTTATATCCTGAAAATATGTGTATTCAAAACCACACGAGAGGTAAATAAATGAAATCCATTTGTTCAAAAGGGCCTAAAACCTCAGCCCACGTCCATGTTTCACTTTGTGCTTTCTGTAGGCCTGGGAGTTTGACAGTTGCGTCCTTTACAGTTTTATTGACGTTTTCCCATTTCAGCAGCCCAGAGCAGACTCCGCGGCTGTCTGTCCCATCAGAGACCGATTGGAGCGAGTCTTCCAGGCCTGTTTCTTCGGAATTAGGGGCTTGAAGCTAGAATTGGCTTAAGATCTGACCGCGATAGTCAGAATTTAGCTATGGCTTTGATTGTTTGACTGATTGGACAGCCTGGGAATGTGTTAAAGTAATTTGTTTAGCATTATAATCTGCTAAAGCATCACTCTTTGCTTCTAGAGACTTTTAAAAATATGTTTCTAAAGTTTACTGATAGTAATTCCTAGGAAGAGGCAAGGCATTTAATAGGGCTTTTAGGCCATTACCGTGTTTAAGTGGACAACCAGTTGCAGTAAGGAAGCCACATTGCTTCCAAAACATGTAAGATCATGAGCAATGCAAAAAAAATAGTTGCTATTTGTAAGGGTATTACTCTCCTGTCTCTGGCACATTGGTATGTATGAGAATTTCAGGGCTTAGAGAAATTGTAAATGCTTTCTATATCATTCCTAACCACAACAAGAGACTACAAAACTAATGAAAACAATGTAGACAATTTAGAAAATAATTATAGGTATAAACAAGAAATTAATAATTCTCTCAGAGCTAATATTCAAACATAATCAATTCTTATATGTTGATATTTTTAATTCTTAATTCTAGCAATATTTTTGTATAGTCATGGTAATCTGTATATAAAGGCCAGTTCCTGCCATGTACCCTATATATTTTAGATAATTTTCTATGTCATTATTCTTTTATAAGCATTATTTTTAATGACATAATACTCTAAGTGTAAATTACACAAATTTCTAAATGATTGCCCTTTTGGGGGCATTTGTTATTTATGCTTTTCAAAGTAACAGACAGCATAAAAGAGTACTTCATAGGTGTAATTTTTTGATCTGGGCATACTTCTATTAATGAAATTATTGAGCAAAGGGGAAGAAAATACTACAGCCTTCTGATTTAGTTGACAAGTTGCCCACACGTCATTTTTTTCTTGGAAACATAAAATATATGAAAGTGAAACATAAAATATATGAAAGTGCCAATTCCATCCCTCTACTTCAGAATTAAATAATTCCATTAACATTGCTGTCGATACGATAGGAACTAGGTGGAGGAAAACAATGTCAGAGACCTCAGAGAGGCAGAAAAGACCCAATAGATCTAGTATGGCAGTGTGGAAATCAAAAAAGAAGGATTGAATATGTGAGTTGTGGTGTTTTAAACCAAAGCTAAAAAGAAGCATTTGGCTTCATTCATTGAACTGTCGGTGACTTTCAAATGGTCATTAAAGTGGGGTGTGAGGGCAGAGTTAGACTCGGAGAGATTAAGAAGGTAATCTGTGATTAGTAACTGGAGGAAATGTATGTATGTAAAATACTCATTGAGGATCCGAGAGAGGTTAGAAGGCGAAAGCTTGGGGAGACAGCACGGGAGAATATTTTAGAGATTTTGGACTCGAGCTTATTTTTAGACGAAAGCGCAAGGGGTAGACCAGAGGAGGATGAGTATAAAAGAAAGAGCAGACTTTGACAAAATGTTCTGTGAATAGCTCCATGGAATTTTGCAAATACAACTAAATTATTCATTTAGCTTAAAAATATTGTGGCAGTTTGAATGTGTAAATAAATATTTTGAACAAGACACTCATTTGGTTCCTAATGTGCTATCATATTTCTTTGTTTATATCTTGAATGTTCTCAGTTTTAGCACTTTTATGTTTCCACAATTAATTGCACTGTCATCCTGACTAAATTACATATTCAAATAAATACATTTTGGGAAAGATACTGAGCAACTCAGCATGTATCACCAACTTTACAAGGTGATCTTGATAAAAGCATTGTATTTTAATAAATGTTCTAGGAATATTTTGTTGCTGACATATTAAGTAGCACTATTTGATGTGAGGAAAGTTAACAATCATTTCCCAATACATGTCAAAAGGAATATGAAATGAAATTTTGCTTTATCTAATGACTTTAAACTCAATGAGGGCAGCAAATGTAATTAGTTAGGCTCAATCTTATTTTGTCTTCAATAATAATAAGTTTAAAACTGCTTATCCAAACAATTGTTTACATTTATCACCTAATTTTTCTAATGGAGAACAGAAACTGTGACAATTTCTAAATTAACCAGTTAAGAATCATATAGTGACTCTGATTCTTCCCGGAGCCTTAAAGTGAAAAAATAAAAATCACTGTATCTGGATAAAGGGTAAAGCTCAAGTTAGCCAGCCTTGAGCATACTTTTTCTACATAATATCAAATATCTGACTATGAAAATGAAAAGCTTCTAGTTTGGTTATAAAACTGTTTCCCAACATATTCATTGCTTGAGAAAATATTTTCTGTTCTCACAGATAATCATGAGGGTGCTTAATTAAGACATAGCTTTACTTAACAATTGTTAATAAAATAAGATGCCAGAACAATAGAGAAGTATCCATAAAATGCAAGGCTTCTAAAATATTTAGCCAATAGTCAAACACCATCAACTAACATAGATGAAGTGATAACGCCAAAGCTATTGGTTGGTTGTAAGTGATTTCCTACTGGTCGGTAGAAGAAAACAGTACTCTGGTCATTTGGTCAAATGTCTTTATAGGAAGAATATAAACCACCTGGGAGAGTAATTCTCCTATAAGCAATAGAGGAGCCAAGCATGGCCCATTGCTCTCCTGCTCACTGGACAACTGCACTTTGCTTCACACAAGAAGCAAAGCCTGGCAAGCCTTTTGCAGATTCGATATCACATTAAAGAAATATGTGCAATTTGCTACTTAACGTTTGTCATTACTGAGCCATTCTGTAATAAGGTGAATTTCAGAGCCACTCTCTACTCTGATTACATTGTTTCTGAAGCAATTCTAGATTTTCACAAGTTTCTTTCAGGAAAAAAAAATATGCACTTTATTATAGCTTTCCCCATTCTTGTGCATCAATATGAAATGTCATATTCCTCATTTATAGCAATAATAGTGGAATCCTTCTGTCAGGACAGGTGCTCAAAATGTACATATGATTGAAGGAATGGCAGAAATAAATGAATGGCACTTTCTGTACCATTGATTTTGGGAATTAAATACGACAGACTCTTCAATGCCTAGTTGGGGTATATAACCTTTATGCTTCTCTGCACAATATTGGAAGAAGAGTTGTCTTAGGCTACACATTAAATACACAAACATTAACAAAAGCTGATGAGCAACAAAAGAAAGTCTGTGCATAATTTTCATAATAGCTGCCACCACAGATAAGCAAAAAATTCCTCTCATAATTTTCATGGGGCCCATGGGCTGCAAGTTTGATGACCCACAGCGTTAAAGCTCCAAGAATAAATAAAGGTATTCCCCCAAACCTAATCTCATTGAAACATTGTTTAATAATAGTTCTACTTATATACATGAATATTTTGGGGCAAAGAAAATCTTCCTACCAGATTTAAAAGAAGTCAAAGAAACTCTTCCTACTAGATTTAGAAGTCTTTATTTTTATTAAATTGACCTACCAAATAATTTGAACTCTGCAAAATATAATTAGGAAAAAATGCTTATTTTATTTCCCACATCAGCTTTCAAATATTTTTTTGAATTTCCATTTCTTGCTTCTAGAGGTTATCTCTTACAGATAACCTGATGATTTTTCTGATCATTTTCAGATATTAAAATCATTACATTTCAGGTATTGAAAAGTCAAGCCCAATTTAATGTCTCACTTATCGTGTTCAAAAACTTGCCACAACCTCCTTCTCTTAGAGAAGGAGAAGATCTCAGATCAGTCATTGCCAAGACAGGAAGTTGTTCTTGATGTTTCTGATCATATCATATTAAAAGAAAATTCAGAGACTAATAGAAATATTAATAAAAGTATTTTTAGTTGCAAGTGCTTATCAGAGAGTCCAACTTGTAGAAGAGCTAGTCTTTCTACATAAATAATATGGCATGTATTTAGAGAAAAAATTTAGTCTGTTAACTAGTCTCATTGTTTCCTAATCAGCAGTTCCTCATATAGATCATACCTGTAAGAGTTCATATTCTGCAACATGCACACAACTTCCCAAGACAATTTATCTCCTAGTAAAGAGATCAATTTAGAGTGAATGTAGAATTGCATAAAGATCAAAACTATGATTTCTTTCAGTTTTTGTTTCCTTTGTGAGTTACCTAGATGTAATATTCAGTGCAGAGTGCAGGGAACTTACACAAAGTGAAATTGTGTAGAGGTGACACTAAGTGAGGGTATAAGATCCACCACAAAGTATTGCCTAGAATTACACATGATAACAATTGATCCTTCCTTTCATTTCTCTTTCCTCGTGCCAGTCATGTCAACAAAAACTAAAGAAAGAAAATTATTGCTTTTTAATCCTTTAAAAAAGAGACCCTTTCTTCCAATTCCAGGAGAAGTTAGAAATACAATGTGGACATGTATTTTCTTGGAATGGATTATAATGTAGTATGATGCTGTAGCTCTTCAGCAGAGGCCTGTAAAATTGAAGTCAGTCTTAAATGGTAGGATAGTCTTCAGAAAAAAATCCTGTGACTTCTATCTGCTCCTTAAATATTTGTTTCTGATGTTCGGTTTTTGAATTTGTATTTTATATTTATTAAAAGGCTAAGAATGAATACACATTGGAAAATTCAAAAGCATTCTTATTTAGGACCTGTAAACTGTACCCAACACTCAACTGGAATTGCAGCCTTTTGGTTTCTATTATTGGGGAATAAGTGAAAGGGGAAAAACTTGAGAGAGTGTTTATTTAGAACCATTCATGCCATCTTTTTTACATAGTTCCATAGCCTTATTTTCTTTGACCATAAATAAATTTAATAATATTGGAGGAAACTCTAGGTTCGTTTCCATTGATCATATAGCAATAGATTAAGTTTCTTAAAAAATTAGAAAATATAGCAAAGGTATTCCATCTCTATTTATATTGTAGGATTCTATTTCTCATTAAAGACTTTCCTTTAATATACTGATAGCATTGGGAAAAGTAATAGTCATGATTTTGTAAAGGCTAGTCCCACTTCTCACCCTTCCATATAAAAACAGCAAATCTGTCATAAATATAGTAGATTGAAAAATGGGATATCTGTCATACCCAGGATTCAAACTCCTGCCCCTATCTTCCCCCAGAATATATTTTGCTCCTTGCCATCTCATTCAACTGTAGGTACATTAATTTAATGTCATATTAAATGTATTTCACCTGTTCTGTGTAATTTTATACCTTTGCACAAATCATTAAATGTATCTGCAACAGATTTTCCCATTTTTATCACTTGGTAGCCACAGTTTCTAAGACTCATTATATATTATCATCATGAACCCTCTGAATTCTCCAAGAAATCTTATTTTTTTCTCATTTTACACAGTATTTTGTTTACATCTTCCTCACACATTAATATTGCATTGTAGGTTTCTACGAAAAGTTCATTTTCCTTACTAGATTACAGAGAGGAATGATATCTTATTTCTCTCTATTTCCTCATCACTTAGAATAGTGGCTTAGACATTTAAATAAATATTTAAATAGTTTAATATGTACATGACGTGAGGTATACAGTTCCCAATGTATACACCAAACTACATAATCTGGCAAAAGATATGCTTGAATCGTGGGGGAAAAAAGATAAAGGCTTGAAGTAATAGAGTAGGCTTTTGAATTTTACTAAAGCTTTCTGTCATCTGAATTATTCATTCTTTCAAGAGGACTTTTACTTGACATTTAGAGCTATCTGAAACAATTCTACATTATAGCCCTTAATACACATAAAACCCAGTATCATGTTACTGTTAATTCCTCTGTCCTTCCTGCTAAACATTTCCATTTCTTTAAATCAATCAACTGATCCTCATTATGTGGTTTTTTCAGTCACTTAGCTGTTATTTGGTAACTTCCAAAATGGACCTAGCTTACTGAGACTACAGCAGCAAGGACGTACTGTAGTATTTTAGATGTAGTCTGACACTGCGATGTGATGCATGATCTAATCTTGACCTAGAGCTATGGATTATAAACTTCAGGAAGAGTTAGGATTGTATGGAAGGGCTTCAGGGACTCTTTTGCAGGGGGTACAGGAAGCAGAAGGAAGGAGAACCAGGCCACTTCTCTTCAATAAAATGGTTTCCCTTTTTCTTATTTTAAGAGCTTGGAATTCATGTAAGAATTTACTAAGAAAAATATTTATTTGGTCAAACTTTTGAAAATATGTGTTCCAACTATCACATTTCTTGTTATATAGTTTAAAACTATATTTTCTTTCTTTTTTGCTTTTAAAAAATTTTTATAGTCACATCACATTTTCCCCACTAACCTAAATTTAAAATTACAAATTCATCTTTTTTCTAGTTGTGATACTGCTAAGTGATTTAACCTAAATGTTATTTCTAGAATCTAAATTCGGATGACATATTTATTACTTCAGATTTTATTTCAAAAGCACACTTAGGAAGAGGGCGAGGATGGGTGGAGAGAGGATAATTGGTGGGGCCACACCTACAGTGCATTTTAGAAGGGCATGAGTGAAACTTACTAAATGCAGAATATAAATGTCTTAACACAATAACTAAGAAAATGCCATGAAGGCTATGTTAACCAATTTGATGAAAATATTTTGGATTGTGTATGAAACCAGCACATTATACCCCATGATTGCATTAATGTACACAGTTATGATTTAATTTTTTAAAAAAGTACTCTTATAGGCAAAGGTGAAAGGTATTTAAAGATTTTGACTTAGGATTTGATGTGATTAAAGAGGTACTTTAGAAATATTATTGTATTCTGAGCAAAGAACTGATATTAAAAAGTCAGTTGGATTTTTGGTGTTGTTAAGGTAGAATGAGTTGCGGTCTGGAATGGGAGTGATGAAAAATTAAACAGAAGACTTTCATGTTTAGATTATACTGAGAGAATTTCTAAGATCTGTTGATTCACAGCATATGGGGGTGAAAAGAAGAAAAAGAAAAATTTGAAGACCACTCGAATGATTTAAGCCTGGCTGCCTAATGATAGGACTATTAATACACAAAGGGGAAGTTCAATTATGGAGAAGACTAGAAATTTAAGATTAGATTTTAACTGAGTTTCATGTGGCAAGCACGTGCCTAAGTAATGTGTATGTGTGTATCTATACACACGCGTAATATACACATGTGATGTGAGTATAAGGTTAATTAACAAGTATATTGAAATTCTAGGTGAGAGTTCAGAAATGTAGAAAATAGATGATGTCTACACAGGCAAAGGACTTGGTTGGAACAGTGGCTCTCTGTCTTCTATCCAACATCACTCCGGGCTTTCTTCTCAAACTAGCTTCCAACCTCAACACCCCTTCTTCCAAGTGTAAATGAAATAAATAAACCAATTGAGCCAAATAGAGTACCCCTAACAACCACACCTCCTACTTCTGGGTTAATCTGGCTACCAAGAATGATCCGGGCACCCCACTTGTCTATATGTAATGATCTGTGTGTAATAGCAGCTAAGAGCTTACAGCTGCCCCCAACCCAGAGATTTGCTCTCCGCCAATGGGAGCCAACAAGCACTGAGATGTCTGGGAGGTATGAAGCTCCCTTATCAAGAGGTAGCCTTCACCACGTGGCTAAGTGGTGATGGAAACACAAAAGCTTGGACCAAATTTCCTGAGGTGGTAAAACTCTACAGTACCATGAAACCTCCCCCCAGGACTGGGCTGAGGTTTAAGCCTTGGCTGAAGCCACACATTTGCCTAGCTGCCTCCCCTGCCCTGTTCTGACACACTCTTTCCTCTGTAGGATTCAGCTGAGAGTACCCCCCACTAAATCTCTTGCACAAAAGTTCTCATCTCGGGCTCTGCCTCCAGGGAGCCTGACCTATAATACATTTAAACTGTTCCAGGAGAATTGATGTCATTTACCAAGACTTATCTGGTTAGATTGGACAAAAAAGCTCTTTTCATTCTGTTTAGGAACTAAAACTGCCTGTACTCCTATCTACTAACATTTAAACAAAACTGAAAAATACCAGACATGCAGAGAGAAAGAAAGGAGAGGGTGAAGCAGATAAGAATTCAGGTACAGAGAACATACAAATCCTCTATGAACAGGCACTGAGGTTCTAGCCCTGATTCTTACAGCTTGTCTCTTATTACTGTGGTAAAGCTCAGTTCTCCAAGAGTTTATCATGGTTGGTTTATTTAAGATGAGTTTCCATTACTTGAACCTGTCACCTAAATAAATAAGTAGCTTTATGAGGTTTGAAAACTCCTGATACACTCATGTCTTCCCATTGGTCACAGTGAACTTCATAGAAAGTGCCATAAATTTGGCTACAAATACTTCCAAATGATAAATGCCATTGCTAAAAATACTTCTAGTAAGTTACCTCACTCATCCATTAATTATTAATTAATAACCTTTGTCAAGTCACTTAATCTTTTAGAGTTTGGGTTTCATACTAGATAAAGCAGGATAAAAGTAGAATGACATATAGATGATTCTTTCAAAGATTAAGTTATATAAAGAAGGTCAAATGCATAGTATATAGTAGGGGCTCATCCATTATTTCAATTCCATTCACTACCTGAGATTTTGAAACAGTCTCTGTTCTGTGTTTTTTACTCTGTCTTTAAGGAAACTCAATCAAATTTATTAGATGAGTTATTTTTCAGTTTTCTTCTCATTCCTCTCCTGTTCCTCTTCCTTCTTCTTTTTCTTCTTTTGTTGTAATCTCTTAGGTAATTTTAGGTTTCAAAGTCCTTTTTTTTTATTTCAATGATTATGTTTAAATTTATAGAATTTCTATGTTTTCATCTAACCTTATTTCTCATATTCTCTAGTACTTGCTTTATCAGTTGGTTTCTTCTCTTAATCATGCAAGCATATTTGAATCACAGAGCCTCTTTTGAGTTATTTCAGTGTTCTAAGTTACTCATCTGGTTGTAGTTGTCTTGCTGGAAACCCGTCTTTAGCAGAGATTTCACCACATGCGCCTCTCTCCCCCATGGAATGATGTTCACTTTCAAATATGGAAATATCCAAATAGGCTGATTTTACGTTACTTCTCTTGGCATATAGGAATCTCATTGTTCCAGAATTAGATTTTATTTTAATTCTTCAACTTGGGAATCTGGCAATATGTGGGTGGCATGAATTCCTATCCTTCACCAGCATGCATTAAAGGCTCAGGGTTTCCATTTCTGGAAGGGCATTTTTTTCTTTGTCACCTTGCCATATCCCTTGACTATTAAATCAAGTGTTTGTAACCCCTTTTACACAAAGACCACAAACTCTTTATAGTACCAATTTATACACAGAACCCAGTGTCAGCCATACTTCCTGCAAGCCAAGACCACTTGACCCTGAACCCTGGAAACACAATACTTAGCCAATTCATCCAAGTTGTATAGTCCCCTGGAGCACATGTCTATTAAATTATATGCTTAGTGCTGCAATTTTCACATTTTGCTTCTGAACTGGAGGTTCCTTTCTCATTTTGAATTCAAATATTTACTTTTTAATCATTTTAGCTATTACACTTTATGTGCAATTTGTGTTTGGCAGGTATAGAGATGTCGCAGCTATCCCAGTCTTCTATGTGCTCCAGGGGAAATCTCCATGGAATACCCAATCTCTGTCTTTTAGCAACTAGTCTTTATTTTCATTATTCCTCTTTTAACATTTTTATTTGGTTAGTGTCCTTTTGATAGCCAGTATTATCTCTCCAACTTCTCCCTCTGGGGTTTAACCTCGATTACATCTTGATATGTGAAATTTTTTCTAGCCTCTGCCTTACAAAACTCATATTATAACATGTACCATTTTACATGAGAATAGTTCAGAAATTGATAAAATTCATGCTATATTGCTAGCAGCTATCCAGATTTCCATGTGCTTCCTTCTGTATTCTACACAAATGAGGAGAGGAAGAGCTTTGTGAAAAAGTACAGCATATTATAAATTCTGAGTTTCATTTGAGTCCCACATGAAATCACCTAATCAAAATTCAAACTATGACTTACCTCAATAGTAGTCTAAACAATTAACCATATGGAAGAATCAATCACATAATCTGCAGAATTTCACCTCAAAGTCATGTTAATTGAATTTTACAGCATCAACTCTGACCCACCCGTACCATATCACTAAGGCCTAGGGATAATGGTTCCTTTATCTCTTTTATTGACCCATATCTTTAAAATTTATTTTATCTTCATTACAGTCCTCTTTTTTCTGAAGGGAAAATATAATAGCAGAATTTGCACCTTTCCTTCTATCTCCAGTATAAATTGTCTTTGTCAATGAAAGAATATTGAGATTGAAGAAAGAGCAACTTGAGAAATAACCAGCAATGAATTCACTTTGGCTACTTGTGGGACACACAGAAGAAATTGTCTAGGTGGCAGTTGCAACATGGACTATATATGAAATTTGAAAGGAGAAGATTATTTAGTTCAAAAGTCATCAACACATAGGTAATGATTGAGGTCATAGAGGAGAATAACTTATTTCCTTTGCAGTAGATTTTACTGGTAAGTCCTTAATAGGTATCTTTCTTTTAAGATATTGGAAGAACAATATAAGGAATATAAGGAACAATATAAGGAATTTCCTTAACAATGTAAGGAAAATTAACCCCTGACCTTGAGCATAGACTTATTTTATGCTGGAGAGACCTAAATAGTCACAAGAATGGCATGTGAGTTGTGTGCATGCAAAAGGGCAAAACCTGACCTCCGAGAGAATGTGTATGTGAGCTATGGGAAAACAGGCCTAATAGTTATGGTAAAGATTCTTCAGATTCCAAAGGTCTCTTGACACTGGAGGCAAAGCTCATGCTCAAGGTCATCAGTTTTGCAAAAGAAATAAATAGAGGCATATAAGCCTGAGGAATTTAAGGACTAGAAGCAGTCACTGTAATGAAGTTTTCAAACATCCGTTTAAAAGAATTTCTCATAGATGTTCTTCTATTTGGACTGGGAGGCCAGTCACGTAGGAGGCAGACTCTGCAGGCAGAATCTGTGCATCTGAGAAATTTCCTGGGAGGGTTTTGAAAGCAGATCAGAGTCTGTTGCTTGGCCTTGAGGTCACCAGAAACTATTACTTCCCAAAAATGGCATCCTGTTTTTCAGTATTGTTAATTTTTATTTTATAGTTAGGAAATTTTATGCATGTATTTGTTAGACTTACTGATGTAGATGGCATTCTTGAGAGGTCAGTAGATTATAGATTATTTGTACGTGCAGTGTGGCAGTAAAGATCCCCTACATAAGCACGAGAGAAATAAAGATTTTTGCTACTTGCCTGAGAGAGCAGTAGCCTTCCTCTTGCTTCAATATTTCAGCTACTGGCTTAACCTCTGCAACTCCAGCTTGGCACACTTCACACAGCAGAGGCATTCTATCTGATCTTCTCCACATCCTCCCAATCAGTGCTAATGTCTGATAAGCAGCCTTTATCTGCTTCTACCTGTTTTATGATAATCAATATGGACTCAAGGTTTGCTCAGGAAGACTTCTCTCTAAACTGATCAGTCTCCCAGCACAGACTCTGTCAAGTCTCTTCATTCCTGGTGCCAACCCCCCTTTAAACAACATGATTTTCAACATAAAAATATAAATAATGCCTGAAATTCAAAAAACACCAACAGAAAATATTAGGAAGGTCATATTTTTACCCATGTAAAAATAGGTTTTATATTTATTACTGTATTCTCAGCCAAATCTTAGAGATAGACATTTCTGCAAGTACAATATCTATTAAATATCTTCTCATAAACTAATCTACCATAATGATGCTTATAAACCCATTCCCTATAAATAAGAATTAATTGGTTTGGACAAGATTTTTTTAATATGTAGAAACTTAGAAATGTTTTTAAGTCTCCCTTGAAATACTTGTACTTTATTTTGAAATAACCAAAATATATTCTGGATTATATAATATCAAATGTACTTTTTTTTACTATTTAGTTTGATATTCAGATGCAATCTAGTTGTCAGTATAGGTATCATCCTTCAAATATAAAACTTAGTTTCAATAACTCAATGTTCAAAAATTTTAAAGATGCTTTTATGAAAGCATAATAAATAGTGAAAGGCACACACAGCCTTTCAGAAATGCTACATAAATGCTTACTTTGGTTTCAACACTGCACGTAAGATAGCTTAAGAAGTAGAGAAATGAAAAATATTTAGACATGATATTTGTTTTCTCCTAGCACATCAATATGCATTTCCCAAAACCAAAGACTTTCTCTTATAAACTGCAATAATCAAAATCATGCAACTAGCTTTCACACAACATTGCCCAAACACTCTTTTTCATTTTTACCAATTGTCAAACTAATATCGTATATACCATTCTTGGTATTTTGTTTTGTTTATCAGGAATTGCATATTGCATTTAATTGCCATGCCTTTTTAGTCTCTTTTAATCTAAAAGATTTCTCAATCTAGCTCACTTCATGAACTCAGCATATTTTCGTAGTACAGGCCAGTTATTATGTGGAATGTATGTTCTAATTTTACACGTTTTCTGACATGCATTATTTTTGTAGGGATACCACATAAGTGGTATTGTTTTCTTCTTAGCGAATCATAGCAGATAACAGATGAAATGTTTTGGCCCTGTTATTGGTGATGTTAACTTTATTCACCTGGTTAGGGTGGCGTGGATCCAAATTTCTTCACTGTGGTTATTGTGTTAACCTCTACAATTAATAAGCATCATGGAGGGATCATTTGATGCTCCGTAACATAATACTGTTTTTCATTAAACTTTAGCACCCATTTGTGGTTTTAACTTAAGGCAATTATTATATTTTACATTTTATTTACTTATTTTAGTAGCAAATAAAAGATTGTATGCATCTATGGTGTACAACATGTTTGAAATATGCACATATTGTGGAATGACTAAATCAACATAATTTACACATTCATCATCTCATATATTTATTTTTGTGTGTAGAACACCTAAAATCTGCTCTCTTAACAGTTTGCAAGTGCATAATATGTTGTTACTAAATATAGTCATCTCATTGCACAGGGAATTTCTTAAACTTACTCCTCCTAACTGAAATTTTGTGTCCTTTGACCCACATCACCCCCCTCTCTTCCCACCAGCTCTTGGTGATCACTGTTCTACACTCTGCTGCTGAGTTCAATTTTCCTGGTTTCCACATCGAAGTGACATCATGCAATCTTTGTCTTTCTGTCTCTGGCTCACTCCACTAACGTGATGTTCTCTAGGTTCATCCGTGTTGTCACAAATGAATAGTTGATTTTCAAATTCCATTACTCTTTCAAGATTAGCATGCAAATATGTGAATTGCCTTCTCCCTTATTTGTTTATTCATTCCTTCACTTAAATACCAGCATATCTTTGTATTCTTTTAAAAAATTAGTTTTTAAAACAGCATGAAGGCAAAACTGGCATGTAATGAATTACCCATATCTTAGTGTATAATTTGAAGTTTGATATATGCGTATATGTGTAAAATGTGAATATCATCAAAACTCAAGATAATGAACGTATCATCACTCCAAAAGTTCCTCATACTCCGTTTAATACTTCCCTAGTACTTCTCCCCACCATCCCTGCATCCCTAGGGAACCACTAATCTGTTTCCTGTCACTATAGATCGGCTTTCATTTCTTAACAATTGACATAAATGGAATCATATAGGAGGTGTTCCTTTCTGTGGCTTCACAAAATAATCGTGCCATAATGACTAATCACACTTATGATAAGATTACTCTGTATTATTTCATATCAGTAGCTCATTACTTTTAATACTGAGTGAATATATTACAACTCATTTATTTATTCCCTTCTTGATAGAAATATTATTCTTTTTTCCACTTTGGGACTATTCCCAATAAAGCTGCTAGAAACATTTGTGTACAAGGCTCTGTGTGGAGATATGCTTTCATTTCTCTTAGTTAAATATCAAAGAGTAAAATAGCTAGATAAAATAATAAGTATATGTTTAACTTCCTTACACATTGCCAACCTATTTTCCGTTTTCACCAAAATGTGCTACTATCAGGCATTCCCGTCTCAGGCATTCTATTTGTAGCCATTCCAATAGTTGGTAATGGTATCTCATGGGGTTCTAATTTGTACTTCCTTAATGACTATGATGTTAGGCATCATTCTCTGTGGTTTTTTTCATCTGTATATCTTCTTTGGTAGTGTAGCTAACTAAATTTTTGCCTCTTTTTAAACTGAATTGTTTTTTATAACATTTGATTACATTTGAATGTTCCTTCTCTATTCTAAGCAGAAGGCTCTTATGAAATATATGATTTGTGAAATTTTTTTCATGTCTGTTGTATGCCTGTCAGCGAGGTTCTCTTTCCTCCCTCACTTTCCTTGAGGATCACACTTTTTTAGCCTCTACCATTTTTTTAGGGGTCATGTCTTCGCTGTTACTCAGAGAAATCTTTGCCTAATTCATTAGTGACCACAAATGTTTTCCTTTGTGCTTTCTTCTAGAAGTTTTAGAGTTTTGCATTTACATTTTGTTCTATGACTCTTTCGGGTAAATTGATCATGCAAGGTCTAAATGGCAATTTGTTCAATATTCAATTGTTCTGGCACCATTTCTTGAATGACAGTCCTTCCTCTAGTGAAATTCCTTTTTACCTTTGCAGAAGATCACTTATCCATGTATGTGCAGGTCTATTTCTGGGCTTCCATCCCTGTTCCATTGAGATATTTGTCTATTTCCACATAAATATCACACTGTTGAATAACAGTGGTAAGAGTAGACATAAATCATATGTTTCTTACAGGCGAAAGGTACTAAATGCAGAATACAAATGTCTTCATACAATAAC
>CAUYON010179925.1:0-10144 GCA_963573935.1 Arctocebus calabarensis
CTCACTAACCACCCTTACAGGTTATGGACCTGTCTACAAAAACAAAAAAAAAAAAAAAAAGGAATTGATTACCATTTTGACATTTACCATCTGATTTCGTGTAGTGAGATCTGAATTTCTTTTTTTTTTTTTTTTGAGACAGAGCCTCAAGCTGTCACCCCTGGATAGAGTGCTGTGGCATCACAGCTCACAGCAATCTCCAATTCCTGGGCTCAAGCAAGTCTCCTGCCTCCGCCTCCCAAATAGCTGAGACTATAGGCACCGGCCACAATACTCGGCCATTTTTTGGTTGCAGTCATCATTGTTGTTTGGCGGGCCTGGGCTGGATTCGAACCCGCCAGCTCAGGTGTACGTGGCTGGCGCCTTAGCCCGTTGAGCCACAGGCGCCGAGCCAAGAAATCAATTTCTAAACAATAATAAGGTATAATCTAGCTAACTTCAATAGGATCAAATGATTTCATTCACTCTGTACAAATAATACCACACAATATCTACAAGTATGCATTCTATAAATACATGTATCTAATTGGGTAAGTGGTTTCAATTCCTCTGCTGGAAAATAGGGTTCAAAATGAATAGAATTTAAAAAATCATTTTACACTCATAAGAAGTAAAATCTTAAAATACAACAAAATCAACCTAGGCCAGGGGCAGTGGTCATGGGAAGTTGGAGTTAAAGACCAGTCTGAGCAAAACTGACACTCTACCCCTACAAAAAAATAGAAAAATTAGCCAGGCGTGATGGTGAGCACCTATAGGCCCAACTACTTAGGGGCCAAGGCAGGAGAATCGCTTGAGCCCTGGAATTTAAGGTAACAGTGAACAATGATCATACCACTGCACTCTAGCAGACTAGGTGACAGAGTGAGACCTGGCCTCCAAAAACAAAGCCAATCTAGATACACTAAATAAAAGCATCTCTAACTGTTGTAAGTTTAAGAGAAAGTTACCCATTACAAGGGAAGAATTTAGTGTACTTTTGTCTACAACTGCTCAAAAAGATTAAAACAAAAAGATAGAGCACTTTGGAACAATGCCATTTTATAAGACAAAAGTCAAAAAAATATATAAAATAGCCTGAAGGAATGCCACATTAACTCGCAAAGAGATGACAGTAAATAAACGCCATAATTTGACCATTCAATAGAAGTTAAAATTACAACAGATAAATATTTTAAAAGATGCGGAGGTAGGCTTCCAAAATGAGATGTCCTCTCCCTGAAGAAGTAATCATTTCATAGTTGAAAAGGTCCTAAAGTCTCAGGATTTTTCCCAAGGACATACAACAAATAGAAATAAAAAATTTCCAATAAAATCTACTAATCTCAATAATAATGGCCTCAAAAATAAGAGTCTATCAGAGATGAGCCACAACCTGCTTCCATTATCCCTATTTCCTACTGCCCTCTGAGATAGAAGGGCCGACTCTGGGTAGGTGTGGCCACACAGATGAAGACTCCCTCTATCCCAACTGCTAGTCTAAAACCACAGGTTTAACCTATGAAGGCCAGGCTGCCAATGTCTTTTATCCTCCTCAGCCCTTATGGCTCCCATGCAGAGAATCCTGGGGCCCTGTCATTATCGCCTCAGACTGCTGGTACAGCAGAAGCTCCATATTAGGAGAGTCAAATCGAGAAAACAAGCTACTCTAATCTTCTCTCCTCCCAACACTCTGCCATATAGCAAACATCTCTTATGGAAACGGACAATATTGGCCCCATCCCTCAATTCCAGAGCAGCAGAGGAGAGGTTGTGCATTCTAAGAGGGCTTTAAGAACCAAAAAATTTGGCAGTTCTGCCTTAGAACAGACTTTGTCCCAGTGCTTGAAATTCATGAGTAAGAGCATTGTCAAAAACGATGGAGAATCCCAGCGCATATACATGTATCAAAACATCACATTATAATGCCTTAAATGTATACAACTACAATTTGTCAAACAAAAATAATATAAAAGAGGGCAGCACCTGTGGCTCAAAGGAGTAGGGCGCTGACCCCATATACCAGAGGTGGTGGGTTCAAGCCCAGGCCAAAAATAATAATAATAATAATAATATAAAAGAGTAAAAAGAGAAAATTAACAGAATACCTGAATTCTATGTCCAGCATACTGAATAAAATTTCAGTAAATTCAAGAGGGGGGAATTAGGAAAAAAAAAAAAACCCAACCAACAAACGCTTTGGTGGTGAACACTTACGATGGGACTGGTAGCTCCAAGATACTAGGAGAAATAAGCACAACAGCAGACCAGACAGAGAGAAGCAGAGAAAAACAATCAAGAACAGCAGCGCTCTTAGGCTCACACTTATCCACATGGGACTGGAAGGCTATACATATGATTGCACACAATTAGGAGAAACTGAAGCAGGTTTTATGGCCAACTTAAAGGCATTCCCCAAGCCACATACAAATCCCTCAACCAATAAGGTGCTTTTGCATAACCTATGATCACAAACTGGCTTAACAACTTATGATTCAGTAACAATAAATGACTCAAGAGCAAACTCTAAGAAGCCAGATATGAAAATAAAGGCACACTCACAAGTGATGCTCAATGCTGTGCCCTCTAATGGCCCACAGGAAGAGAACTTCTCATTTCCTTGGAAAATAGTCTCAAACCCAAATACACATCCAAATATAAAGGCTAAAAATGTAACTAGCTAATAAATATTAAAAAATATTAATGGTTAAAAAACGTAACCTGGCCAATAAATATTTCATGTGTTACAACCTTTAGAAAATAAAAATGGGGTAGGAGTGGAGATAAAGTGCAGGGCCATCTGAGGTTGCGTTCTGATGAGAAAACAAACTTCATAAAAATAGTCCAGCAAAGTGAATAAACTGAAAAACAGTTAAGATTCACAAGGGAAGAGAGAAATCATTATCCAAAGAGGATGTATTACCTAAAATCAGTTTTTATAAAATACAAGACAAACAGAAAAAAGTGACCCACAAATAGATATAAATTGATCTCAAGGGTTCCCAGATTTTGCACTTAATAATCAAAACAAAGTTCTAGAATTTAAATCTGACTAAAAAAGGCTCAACAGTAGATTTGAGATGCCGAAACACTTTGGCAAACTTATAACAGCTCTAAGACTAAAAATAAAAACCACAGAGGGAAAGGCACTAGAAATGATGGAAGCTAGAAATAAAGATAAAATCCTAAGAAGAGCAAAAGAAAAATGACTCATCACACATAAGAGAAACAAAATAAACAGTCCACCAGGCACTATGGAGGATAAATGGTAGTAAAATAGCATTAAAAATGCTGAGGGTGGAAGGGGGGGCTGTAAACAAGGAATCCTATGCCCAACAACACTAACTTTCAAAAATAAAGGTAAAATATAGAAATTCTCAAACAAAAACTTAGAGATGATATTGTAACAAAGAAGAAATACTAAAGGAAATATAACACCAGGTAATAGTTCAAACCAATAGGAAGACAAGAAGAAAAACCTAAAATGATTCCAGGCACAGTAGCTCACAGCTGTTATCCTAGCACTCTGGAAGACCAAGGTAGGTGAATTGTTTGTGCTCAGGAATTCAAGATCCAGCCTGAGCAAAAGTGAGACCCTGTCTCTACTAAAGTACAAAAACTACCCGAGTGTTGTGTTGTGGTGAGCACCAGCAGTCCCAGCTCCTTAGGAGGTTCAGGCAAGAGATTACTATGGCCTGGGATGCCGCAGCACTCTACCTAGGGCACAGAGTAAGACTCTACCTCCAAAAAAAAAAAAAAAAAAGAAAGAAAAGAAACAAACAAAAGAAAAAACCAAAATGGTAAATAAGAAAACCCACATAAAGAACATAAACTATTATGAAACAAAAATTTAAACAACGTATTGTTGGGTTAGAAACATGCAAATATAATACGTTAATAGCAAAAAAAGGAGGAAAATGGCACAGTGGTTATGGCATCGGCCACATATACCTAGGCTGGCAGGTTCAAACCTGGCCTGGGCCAGCTAAACAACAGTGATAACTACAACCAAAAAATAGCTGAGTGCTGTGGCAGGTGCCTATAGTCCCAGCTACTTGGGCGGCTGAGGCAAGAGAATCGCGTAAGCCCAAGAGTTTGAGGCTGCTATGAGCTGTGAGCCACAGCACTCTACTGAGGACAACATAGTAAGACTCTGTCCCAAAAAAAAACCCAGAAAAAGTAAACTTTCTACAGACACATCACATTATGGGTTAGGATGCAGACCACAAGGAAGTGAGTAGCACAATAAAGTATGCCACACAAGTGTTTTCTTTCCTAATGCATATAAAAATTATATTTACACTATACTATAGTCTCTTAAGTATACAAAATATTATGTTTCTACAATGCATATACCTTAATTTAGAAATACTTTATTACTAAAAAATGCTAACAATCATCTTAGCCTTCAGCAAGTCTTTTCTCTCTGGTCTTGCTGAGATGTTGATGGCTGCTGACAGATCAAGGTATTTGATAAAGGCTGAGGTGCCTGCAGCAACTCCTTCAAATAAAGGAACAATAAAGATTGCCTCATTGATTCCCTCTTCCTTTCACAAAACATTTTTCTGTAGGATGGCCATGCTCTTTCAATTAAAGTCAATCTTCTTACAGTCTGCCACTGCTATCAACTAACGCTATGAAACATTCTAAAGCCTTTGCTGTCATTTCAACAATGTTAGTATAGCATCTTTACCACAGGTAGATTCCCTCAAGAAACCAATTTCTTTTTTTCTCTTTTTGAGACAGAGTCTCACCTTCTTGCCCCCCATAGAGTACTGTGGCATCATAGCTTAAAAAATCCTCAAACTCTTGGATTCACGAGAGCCTCTTGCCTCAGCCTCCCGAGTAGCTGGGATTACAGGCACCCATCACAATACTCAGCTATTTTTTAAAGATGGGGTCTTGCTCAAGCTGGTTTTGAACTCGTGAGCTCAAGTGATCGACTGGCCTCAACCTCCCAGAGTGTTAGAATTACAGGCTTGAGCCACAGCGCCTGGCCCTCGTTTTCTTTACTCATCTACAGATAAGAATCCACTTTTCATTCACTCAAGTATGATCATGAGACTACAGCAAATAAGTCACATCTTTAGGCTCCACCTTGACTTCTATTTCTCTTGCTATCGCTCCATCTATAGTTATTGCCTTCACTAAAGTCTTGAAGCCCTCGAAGTCATCCATGAAGGCTGGGATCCAAACTCCTGTTAATGTTGATGTTTTGAATCTTCTTACAGACATCTAAAAAGGTGAATCTTTTCCAGAAAATTTTCAATTTACTTTGCCCAGATCTATCAGAGAAATTCCTGTTTATGGCAACCAAAACCTTATAAAGTGTATCTCTTAAATAGTAAGACTTGAAAGTTATGATCCTTGATCCACTGCGCTATAAAATGGGTATTGTTAGCTGGATTGAAAATATTAATCTCTCTGCACAACTCTATTATAGCTCTTATGTGATACATTCTCCATCAGCAGTGATTTTGATTTTTATTTATTTATTTATTTATTTAGAGACAGAGCCTCAAGCTGTCACCCTGGATAGAGTGCCGTGGCATCACAACTCACAGCAACCTCCAATTCCTGGGCTCAAGCGAGTCTCCTGCCTCTGCCTCCCAAGTAGCTGGGACTACAGGCACCCGCCACAACGCCCGGCCAGTTTTTGGTTGCAGCCGTCATTGTTTGGCGGGCCCGGGCTGGATTCGAACCTGCCAGCTCACATGTAGGTGGCTGGCACCTTAGCCCGTTGAGCCACAGGCACCGAGCCAGCAGTGATTTTTATAAGGACCTTTTTTCTGAACAGGTCTCAGCAATAGGCTTAACATATTTAGTAAACCATGCTTTAAACAGATGTGCTATCACCCAGGCCTTTTTGTTCCATTTATAAACAAAAGGAAAGGACACTAGACATAATTTTTAAGAACTCCAGGATTTCCAGAATAATAAAAGAGCACTGGCTTCATCTTCAACCACCTGTAAGATCCTAAGAAGAGAATCAGCCTGTTATTTTTTGTTTGTTTGTTTTGTTTTTTGGGCCTGTTATTTGAAGCTAGGCATTGACTTCTCTGTATCTGTGTAAGTGCTAAATAGCATCTTCTTCTAATAAAGAGCTGTTTTATCTACAATGAAAATCTGTTCAGTGTAGCCACTTTTATCAATTACCTTAGCTGGATCTTAGGGATAGCTTGTTGTAGCTTCTCCATCAGAACTTGCTGCTTTGTCTTGTACTTTTATGTTATGGATATACTTTGTTTCCTCAACCCTTATGAGCCAACCCCTGCTAGCTTCCAACTTTCCTTCTATAACTTCCTTACCTCTCTCAGCCTTCACAAAATTGAAAAGAGTTATTATTAGGCTCTTGCTCTGGATTAGGGTTTGGCTTAAGGGAATATTATGGCTGGTATGATGTTCAACCCAGACCACTCAAACTCTCTCCGTATCAGCAATAAGGATGTTTTACTTTCTTATCATTCATGTAGTCCCTGGAGTAATACTTTTAACTTCTTTCAAGAATTTTTTGTTTGCATTTAGAGGCCTAACTTTTGGCCTATTTCAGCCTTTGGCATGCCTTCCTCACTAGGCTTAATCTCTCTAGAATTTGATGTAGGTCAGTAATTTAAACTTTTTAAAAAATTTATTGTTTATTTATCACTCCTATTCATAGCTCAAGAACACAAGTCAGTGACAAACTCTTATGTCAATCAGCCCAAAGAAATTCTTTTTTTTGTTTTTTTGTTTTTTTTTTTTGAGACAGAGCCTCAAGCTGTCACCCTGGATAGAGTGCTATGGCATCACAGCTCACAGCAACCTCCAATTCCTGGGCTCAAACGAGTCTCTTGCCTCCGCCTCCGAAGTAGATGGGACAACAGGCGCCAGCTACGACACCCGGCCATTTTTTGGTTGCAGCCGTCATTGTTGTTTGGCGGGCCGGGCTGGATTCAAACCCGCCAGCTCAGGTGTACGTGGCTGGCGCCTTAGCCCGCTGAGCCACAGGCGCCGAGCCAAGAAATTCTTTATATTCCAAAATCACTTTGCAGTCTAAAAGACACCAGCCTTCATCTCCTAAAATAGAGATCAAGAATCATAGAATCATAATTTCTGCAGAAATCTGCAAATGACTTCTTTCTTGGTTCAGCTACAGCAAACTTCTAGAAAGCTGCAACCCCAAGGTATAAAGCAAATGCTGCAACAATATGAATCCACAAGTCCACAGCTCTGAGGTTTGGTCAAAGCACTAGAAGCTGGCCAGGTGCAGTAACTCACACCTGTAATCCTCTGGGAGGATCGCCTGAGTTCAAGACCAATAGCAAGAGCAATGAGCAAGAACAACACCCTGTCTTTTAAAAAAAACAGTCAAGTATTGTGGTGGGTGGCTGTAGTCCCAGATACTTGGAACGCTGAGACAAAGAGAACTGCTTGACCCCCCAAGAGTCTGAGGTTGCTAAGAGCTATGGCAACCCCAGGGTGACTAAGACAGATTCTGTCTCAAAAAAAAAAAAAAAAAATTTAAGATGAGATGACATAGGATAGGATAAGATGTCCTTTTATTAAGGTAAAGGCGTGAGGGGGTGGGGGCATCGGAAACCATCGTAGTTACTGTCCTTGATGATATGCCAACTTCAACTTGTCCTTACCAGGTAAGAAAAAAATGAACCGAGCTAATTTAAACTTTTTTATATATACTTATTTTGAAAATATAAGCAATTATTTTGCACCTCCTAAGTTTTTGTTTTTTCAAAGACGGAATCTCACTCTGTCACCCAAAGTAGAGAGTAGTGCTATCACCATACCACACTGCAGCCACAAACTCCTGGACTCAAGCAATCAATCCTCCTGCCTCAGCCTCCCAAGTAGCTGGGTCTAAAGGCACATGCCACCACTCCTGGATAATTTTTCTATATTTTGCAGAAAAAGCGGGTCCCACTATTGCCCAGGTTGGTCTTAAATTCCTGGCCTCAAGCAATCCTCCCATTTCTGCCTCCCAAGTGCTGAGATGACACTATTCCCAACCCATCTCGCAGTTTTAAAAACCAAAAATTAGAAATATAATTTAAAATAAAAACAGTAATAAAATATCCACTATACCTTATTATAACGATCATGTGGAACAGATTGTAAAACAATAGGTTCCATTGTAGAAACATTGGCAAACTGTACCTCTGGAATATATAGGGCACAAACCACATGAGCCCAACCTAAAAATAAATAAATAAAAATAATGTCATTTTTGTCAGTTTTATCAAAAATAAAATTAACTCTCTAAAGAGATTCCTTAAATCCTTATTTGAGGAATTAACAAAGATATTAACAAATCAACATTACTTATGTCCATGGCATGAGAACTGTCAAACCACTATTGACAAAGCATTCCTAATCATTTAATCATTTCCCCAGCTATTATTCACCGTAATATATTAACAAATGAAGGGAAATGTTTATGAACTTGGATGCTGGCACTGACCCTTCTTACAAGGGCAGATTATTCAGATTAACTACTTCCGAGAACCACTGTAAAAAGTTTTAAAATGTTTAATACTTAAACATTATAATACATTAATCTTTTTATTTTTTTTTTTTTTTGGCCAGGGCTGGATTTGAACCTACCACCTCCAGTACATGGGGCCAGTGCTCTATTCCTCTGAGCCACAGGCGCTGCCCAATACTTTAGTCTTAATGAATGTAAATATTAACACTGAATTTTTAATTTTGTGTTAAAAATATTATTTTCAACATTAGTATTAACATTATCTTACTATTTTAATTGTAACTGAAAATATTTTAATTAATTGATGATATTAAATGTTAATTTTAATTGATACCAATGTTTCTTTTAATTTTTAAAATGAGACTGTCAGCATTTTTAAAAAGCTGATATGATAGTGAAGAAGTACTAGGCTAAAAGTGAAAAAAGATGGAAGTCCTGGGTTCAGCTTTTGGTCACTTTTGGTCAAGTAACATTTGCCTATTTCAGAGAAAGGAAAGGCAAAAATGAAAAGCACCTTTTATCAAACTCAGGAGGCTAGAAGTACAGGGATGTACATCTATAAGGAACCACAGGAGAAAGGAAGCTAGTAAAACCTCATTCACCCTCTCAGGTATAAAGGGAAGGCCTACAAGCCAGGAGTAGGAGTTAACTAAAAGTACTCAGGCCCTCAGAGAGACTGCACCTGGGTTCTAAACATCTCAAACTCTAAAATTTAACTAAGGTAGTCTTAAATTAGAAACCCCAGGCACCAGGCAGATGCAAAAATATATACTCTCTGTAAGAAAATAATACAATGTTTGTTGACTACAAATAATTTCCACGATTTGTTACTTAAAATTTCAAGCACTATCTTTTAGTAAAAAGATATCAAACACAGGAGAAACAAGACCATGTAAATGAAAATAAGCAAAAAACAAGAAAACCAAAACATCAGTATTTTGGACTTATCAAATACAGATTTTGAAGTAATTGCTCATTACAAAAGAAAAAAAATTTAAATTCCTGCAAAGAACTGGAAGCTATACTAATAAATAAAAATTCTAGGCATACAAACCTAGAAATTAAATCAATGGGATTAACAATGGTTTAAGACAATGGATAAAAAAGAAAATTAGTGGGCAACAAAATAAATCAGAAGAAAATATCCAGAAAGTGAGCAATAAGACATAAAAATATAAAATACGAAAAAGGGGACAGGTGATATGAAAAATATCATAGGCAGGCCTTAAACATACATGTAACCAAAGCTCAGAGAAATATGAGAAAATGGCAAAAGAGCTGTATTTGAAATAATATCTAAAAACTTTTCAGAACAAAGAAAGACAGCAAGCCATAGCCCGAAGAATCACTATAATTTAAAGGAATAAATAAAAATAAACACCAAGGCACATTAGCAAAACTATGGAAAACTAAAGAAAATAAATAAAAATCTTGGCTGGGGCAGTTCCTATAACTCAGTGGGTAGGGCGCCAGCCACATACACCCAAGGCTGGCAGGTTCAAACCCAGCCCAGGACAGCTAAACAACAATGGCAACTGCAACAAAAGAAAATAGCCAGCATTGTGGCCCTATAGTCCCAAGCTACTTGGTAGGCTGGAGGCAGGAGAACTGCTGGAGCCTAGGAGTTGGAGGTTGCTGTGAGCTGTGATGTCACCGAGGTTCTGTTTCAAAAAAAAAAAAAAAAAA
>CAUYON010179928.1:0-18031 GCA_963573935.1 Arctocebus calabarensis
CTCTGAAGGAATAGATATGTTTGGAATCTGGTTGGGTAATTTGGTTGGAGGATCACTGATGTTAGCAGTTGTTTGTGTTTTCTCTTGTTTCCCCAGGAAAAATGTAAGCTTCTTATGAACAGAGATCATATGACATATATATATATATATATATATTTTTTTTTTGGGCTTAGGCGATTCTCTTGCCTCAGTCTTCTAAGTAGCTGGGACCACAGGCACCCACCACAACGCCACAACGCCCAGCTATTTTTCTGTTTTGCAGTTCAGCTGAGGTCGGGTTTGAACCTGCCACCTTTTGGTATATGGGGCTGGCGCGCTACGCGATGAGCCACAGGTGCCGCCCTGTGACATATTTTTTTGTACATATTTCTAGTCTGTTATGTATTGCAAATAATATATACTATTTGCCTTCAATAAAAACTTGTTAATCAAATATCACTTAAATTCTGTTCTGTAAATGTTGAAAGCAGCTTCTGACATGACCCCCAAAGATTGCCACTTAACAATATTTACATTTTTGAGTAATCCTCTTTCCTTAGTAGGTGGGACCTAGTGACTGACTTCTAATGAATAATAGATAGCAATAGTAATGGGTTGGTTCTTTGTAGACTACGTTACAAAAATACTGTGGTTTCCATATTGCATGATCTCTCTCACTCTGAGGGCAGACAGCTACCCTGTTATAAGCTGCTCTATAGAGAGTCTCACATAGCAAAGAAATAAAGGAGGCCTCAAGAGGAACCCAAGGCCTCAGTTATAGAGCCCTGGCAGAACTAAATCCTGCCAACCACTACACATTTAAGCTAAGAAGAAATCTTCACCAATCAAGCCTTCAGATGAAAATGAAGCCCCCATCAACACCTTGATTGTAGCCTCACAAGAGATCCTGAAACAGCTGCACCCTGGGTTCTGATCCATATAAACTGTGAGATAAATGGTTGCTATTTGAAGCTGCTAAGAGCTGGCACAATGGCTTTGGTCTGTAATCCCAGCTACTCAAGAGGCTGAGGCAGGAGGATTGCTTGAGCCCAGGAGTTTGAGGTTGCAGTGAACTAGGCTGATGCCATAGCACTCTAACCCAGCAACAGAGTGCAACCCTATCCCCAAAACAAAACAATAGGCTTTCAGAGTGAGGATAACATGAATGTAAGTGAATCCTTAGGTTTCTCTTTTATTGTAGTAAAATATACATAACATAAAATTGGCCATTTTAGCCATTTTTAGGTGTACAGTTTCCTATCATTAAACACTTTCACCTTATTGTGCAACCATCACTGCCATCTATCTTTAGAATGTGTTCCTCTTCCCAAACCGAAACTCTGTCCCCATTAAGCACTAACTGCCCATTCCCACTCCCCAAACCCCTAGCACCCACAATTCTACTTTGTCTCTAGGAATTTTACTGTTGTAAATTTTACTCATATAAGTGGAATCATACAGTATTTGTCTTTTTGTGACTGGCTTATATCACTTAGTATAACACTCTGAAGGTTCATTCATATTGTGGCACGTGCTAGAATTTTATTCTTTTTTAAGGCTGAATGATATTCCATGATGTAGACACACTACATTGTGTTTTTCTAGTCATCTGCTGATGGACAGTTGGGTTGCTTCCACCTTTTGGTTGCAGTGAATACTGCTGTTATGACCATGGTGTACAAATGAACATCTGTTCCAGTGTCGGCTTTCACTTCTTTGGGATATATAAGCACCAGAAATGAAATTGCTGGCATACATTAACTTTGTTCAATTTGTTGAGGAATCACCATGCCATTCTCCACAGCAGCTGCAGAGTCCTTAGCTTTTAGAAGTACATACTAAAATATTTACAGATGAAATCATATGATGTCTGATACTTGCTTTAACCCAGGTGTATGCTAAAGCAAATTACAGTTCTGCTATAATTTGCAATGTGAGGTTATTTTAAGTTTGACATAGAGAAATACAAGATGGGTTATCAGTTGACAAGTATTGAAGTTAGATAACAGAAATATGGCAAGTTATCATTCTATTCTTTCTTCTTTCACATATGTTTGAACTTTTCCAAAAGTGAAAGAAATGTTCTTTGGATATAAAGAACTTGAATAGTCTCGATTCAGTTTGAGACAAGAGTCTCACACTTAATTATGGAAACAAAAGTATTCAAGCTTACTATACTCTCTGGCAATTACAAATAATATTAAGCATCTAACTTCTCTGGTAAGTCAGGGGCTTGATTAAAGGCTTAGTTATATATTCATGTGTATCCTAAGATGTTAGCAAGGGAAATTTAATCAAATGAGCTACAGCTGATTACAGACACTCTGGTCTTGGTGTTTTTTTTTTTATTTGAATGAGAACTGAGCAAGTTCTCCCACACTTGCAAAATAACAAGTTTTGCCGCACCTAGAGATAAAGTTACAGGCGATAGAATCAAGTGTGTTACTTCACCTTGAGAAAAAGTTCATTTGTTCATTTATTGACAGAGGTTTATTGAGCATCTATTCTGTACTAGGTTTTATCCGACATGCAGCCATTAATAGGACAAATAATTGCCCATTCTTAGGAAACTTACCTTGCGGGACATAGAAACTAGAAAAATAATCATCTTATATAATAATCAAATTATCATCTGTCAGATAGAGACAGTTTTTATAAGAAAAAAATGGAGCAGCTGAGGGGTCAGATAGAAGGGGAGGAGCTATTTTGGAAAAGACCTCTCTGAGAAGGTGACATTTGATCAGACCTGTAGAATGACAGAAGCAGACATGCAGCTATCTGGAGAAAGAGTATCACAGGCAGAGGAACCAGCAAGGGCAAAGGTCTTTGTGGACTGTGCCTGGAACGCTCAAAGAACAGCAAGGAGGCTCATGTAGCTGGAGTGGAAAGAATAAAAGGACAGGAGGGCAGAGAAGTGACCAGGAAAACAGGGCTGCCATCCCATGTTGGGCCTTTACTGTTTAAAAATATAGGTTTTGTTATTATTTAGGTATGGCAAGGCCAGCAGATCAGATCACTGTTATTGAAAAGGCAGTTTATTATTCAAGAGGGAGCATGTCATGTTGTGTGGTTTTCTCTGGTCACTAGAGTGTCCACTCAGCAGGCCAAGGTGCTAGGCAATTAATGATCCGGAGAGGATCTTTTAATTTGCCATGGAAGGGAGTTTTGGATAAATGCTCTGGCTCCCTCACCTATAGGATGAGAAAACTGTGGCATGTGCTTTCTGCTGCCCCCCAGAGGTCCTCACTGGTATTGTGTCCCACTTGTTCATGGTGATAACTTAAAGGATGGCTCACTTATTATTGGGTTTCTCCTTCCCTACTCTTCGGTCAGTGTGTCCTTGGATCTAATCCAAAAGCATTTGAATCTTTGCCACACAGGGAAGCACCAGGGTAGAGAAGCTGGAAGAGAGAATGAGAGGAAATCATGGGCAAGAACCTTTAATGTGGCTTCTGTGGCAAAGAACACAGCAAGGCTTATGATTGGCTCATTTGCATCATTTCAGCAGTCTGTGGGCTCTTGGAGCTGACCCTAGTTGTTTGGCATCTGGCCCTGGTACTAGAGCAGAGGGATAGTGGTAAAAAAAAAAAAAAAAAATAAGGAGGAGGAGAAATAAAATATAAGCCAGAAACCAATATAAATCATTTACCAATAGAAAGAGGGAATGTGGAGACAGAGATAGGGAACATTTGCTCCTGATCCATCATTAAAATTAGAGCATTTTAATGTACACTTACTCCTTTTATTTTCTTCTGTTTTGCCCAATGACAAAAAAAAAAAAAAGTGAGGAGGTAGGGTTGTGGGAAGATGACAGAGAATGTGGTGAAAGAATTAGGCTTGGTGACAACATGAATGGGAGCATACACGCACATATGTTCACAAGGTTACATGTAAATATATGCGTACATCTGCAATCTCCCTCCATAGCTTTCTGCCTTTTCTGTCACTGAGATGACAACAGCTAAATAATCTCACATCCCATATGGCAACCAGACTGTCACAAAGTTAATGGACTTAAAGTTCACAAGGGCTTGTGATTAAAAAAGAAAACCTTTCAAATTATAAAAAGGTAGATATGTCACCAGTGTGTCAGACATTGCCCTGCCTTACCCTGACCACTTGAATGCACAAAGGTCTGACTTCCCACTGCAAGCCTTTATACCTCCACCCTAGCAGGAGTTTCTCTGATTGTCAGAATGTTCACCCAGCAGGCCAGGTGCTAGGGAATTAAAGCTCCCAAGAAGCATCCTTCAACTTGCCACGAATGGGAATTGGTGGATGAATACCCCAGCTCCCTCACCCTTAGAATGGGAAAACTCTGAGAATGTGCTCTCTGCTGCCTCCCAGAGGTCCTCACTGGTACTGTGTCCCTCTTGCTGACGATGGTGACTCAACTGGTGACTCATTTATCACTAGGTCTTGCCTTCTCTGGTTTTCTGAGAGTATGTCCTGGAATCTACCCCCAAAGCATTTGAATCCTTGCTTCTGGATCTTTTTCTGTGGGAGCCCAAACTAAGACAATGGAGTTGGCCATATTTTGTTAGCTACTTCAAAATCTTTAGGCAAAAAAACTTCCTTTCCTTCTTCTTATTCATTCTCTCTCCCTCCCTCCCCTCCATTCATGTCTATTTGGTTGTGGTGTTTTTGTTTTTGATTTTTAAGAGACAGGAGCTCACTCTTTTGCCTCAGTTGGAGTGCAGTGGCCTGATCATAGCTCACTGTAACCTTGAATTCCTGGACGCAAGCAATCCTCCCACTTCAGCTTCCCAAGTAGCTGAGACTACAAGCATGTATCACAATGCCTGGTTGATTTTTTTGAAAAAAAATTTTTTTGCAGAGAAGAGTTCTTATTATATTACTTAGACTGGTCTTGAACCCCTCGCTTCAAGTGATCCTCCTGTCTCTGTCTCCTAAAGTGCTGGTGAGATTACACACTTGAACCAGCATGCCTGGTCTTTACAGTCATTTTTCATAACCAGAGAGATTCCTCTCCTCTCAAATAAGTATGAGAATTTTTAAAAAATGTCTTGTTATTTTTTAAAACTATTTTTCAAAAGTAAAGTAATTTTGATTTTAAAAAGTTTTTTAAGCTACTATCCCATGACTACCTTAATGGAAACACTGGGTACTTTGTTGCATTTCCATATGGTTTCCCCCTCGTCTAACTATTCGCTATATGGTCCATTATCCAGATATCCACAGTAAAAATTTAGGGAAGTAAAAATTATCCTTACATAACAATATTCATATTCACTAACAAATTGATAACTTCACCATTATCCCTTTCAACCAACCACTTCAGGCTAACATAGACATTGCTTTGAGGCCCATCAGATCAATGTGTTTGTCGATATTTATTTCTGATTATTGATGGTTGTTTGAAATTCAGTGATACAATTCAAAACAATGTGAAGCAATTGCAAAGAAAAAAATTGGAAATCTTTGCAAGAGACAGTGGGATTTCACGGAGTCAATGAAAGTGATGTTTGAGAACCACTCGCAATTCAGGAGATGCCAAAGACAAGTGAGGAGCTTAAGTTAGACCGGTTAACAGTTGAGAAGGAGATGAGTGGATGACAAAGATAAATGCCTTGAAAGAGAATGGACTGATGATCAAATGATTGATCTTCAAGCCCCCAAGGAAAATGAAAATGTTACACTCATAAAAGCAATGCCCACCAAAGTCAAAGATTAAGCCATCAAAGTCAAAGACAAAATGAGAGATATTTGGGTACTCTACTATACAATGTGGTTGGCTAATGATTCACATGTAAAATACAGTCATTCCTTGGTATTCATGTGGAATACCCCATGACTTGGACACCAAAATCCACAGATGCCTAAATCCCTGATATAATATGGCCCAATACATGCATTGGGGTGTAACTTATGCATATCTTCCTGTGTATTATGAAACCTACTATAATACATTGTAAATGCTATGTAAGTAGCTGTTATATTGTATTGTTGAGGGAATAGTAACAAGAAAAAAGAAAGTCTGTGTGTGTTCGGGACTAATGCAACCATTTTTGGTCTGTGGTTGGTTGAATCCACAAAAGCAGAATCTGCAGATATAGAGGGTTGACTGTATCAAGGTCTAATTCGCTCTTCGTTAATTCTAAGAATTTGAGCATATTCACAATTTCCACTTATATTTTGTTAAACACAATTTAAAAATAAACTTAGGTTTTAAAAGTGTTTCTTTATTTTACAGAACAAACTCCCAATAGAATCTCTGCCCTCACCTTTGCACCCCAGTGCTCCCTATGAAAGTTGGATTCCTGTTTTCAGCGAATTAACTCCAAGCAGCTTTTTCCAATACTAAGAATTCTAGAATGGACCAGGTTCCTTTGTCATAGTCTCATTTAATACCATATTTAGCCATCATCATCTTTGATGGCTACATTTATATTAAGTATTTGATTATTTCCTTTTATTTATTTATTTTTTCTTTGAGACAAGAGTCTCACTATGTCATCCTCGGTAGAGTGCAGTGGCATCACAGCTCACAGCAACCTCTAACTCTTGGGCTTAAGCAATTCTCTTGCCTCAGCCTCCCAAATAGCTGGGACTATAGGCACCTGACACAGTGCCCAGCTGTTTGTTGTTGGTGGTGGTGGTGTTATTGTTGTTGTTGTTATTGTTGTTTAGCAGGTCCAGGCCAGGTTTGAACCTACCTGCCTCAGTGTATGAGGCCGGCGCCCTAACCACTGAGGTACAGGCGCTGAGCCTGCTTATTTCCTTTTTATGAACTTTTAATAATGTTTCTGACTAAATACTTTTATAAGTAATAAGACAGACTGGCCATAGTGGTTCACACCTGTAATTCCAGCACTATGGGAGGTTGAGGTGGGAGGCTCACTTGAGGCAAGGACTTGAAGACCAGCCTGGGCAATGCAGCACGATCCCCATGTCTATGAAAAGAATTGTTTTTCTCTCTTTCTTTCTTTCTTTCTTTTTTTTTTTTTGAAACAGAGTTTCACTCTATTGCCCTTGATAGAGTTCTGTGCTATCACAGCAAACAGCAACCACAGACAATTGGGCTTAAGCAATTCTCATGCCTCAGCCTCCCGAGTAGCTGAGACTACAGATGCCCCCAATGCCTGGCCATTTTATACAGATGGGGTCTTGCTCTTGCTCAGGCTGGTCTCCAGCTTCTGAGCTCAAGCAATCTGCCTGCCTTGGCTTCCCAGAGTGCTGGGATTACAGGTGTGAACCACCATGCTAGGTCTATATGAAAAAATTGTAACATTAGCTAGTGCCGGCAAACACTTGCAGTCCTAGCTACTCTAGAGGCAGAGCCAGAAGGATTACCTGAGCCCAGGAGTTCAAGGTTTTAGTAAGCTATGACCAGGCCACTACACTCCAGCCTTGGTGACAGAGTGAGAGTTTGTCTCTAAATTTCTCTTTGAAAAGTAATAAGGAAGCTTGGCCCCTGTGGCTCAACGGTTAGGGCGCCAGCCTCATATAATGGGGCTGGCAGGTTCAAATCTGGCCCAGGCCTGCTAAACAACAACGACAACTACAACAAAAAAATAGCCAGGTGTTGTGGTGGGTGCCTGTAGTCCCAGCTATTTGCGAGGCTGGGGCAAGAGAATTGCTTAAGCCCAAGAGTTTAGGTTGCTGTGAGCTGTTATGCCACAGCACTCTACTGAGGGCAACATACTGAGACCCTGTCTCAAAAAAAAAAAAAATGTAATAAGAAATCCGTAGTAAGTGACATGTGAAATTGCAACATTTGTATGACCCTTGATACATATTTCTCAATGTCTTTCCAAATAGGCTGCACAGATACACCCTGCTGTCAGAATCATTTTAGGAGGTCCTTATATATTACATGTATTTGTTGAACAGGACTGTGGGTCAGAAGCTGTTCTAGGCAACAGAGATACAGACCAGAATGAGATGACCTCAAATAGCTTCCATCATAGAGCTAACAGTTTAATTGAGAAAAATATATAGCAAAGAAATCATTATTTATGTAATATGATAGATATGATGTAAAACTGAGGGGGTGAGATGCAGAGAGGATGATCAGGGAAGCTTCCTTGGTAAGATAACAATTCAAGCAGTGAGAAGGACGTCATCCAAATATCTGTGGGGAGAGCATTCCAGGATGAGAGAATAGCAAGTGCGAAGGCCCTGAGGTAGGAACGTGCTTGGTGTGTATGGAGAAGTGGGTGTAGGCAGATCATGCAGGGTCTTGTAGACCACAGTGAGGACTTTGGCTTTCATCTTGAGTCAGGCAGGATCCATGAAGGATTCTGAGAGGGGGAGGGGCATTACCTTGCACAGGTATGCACAGGAGCCCATGGGCATGAGAGCAGATAGTGAGGAAACTAAAAACTGGTATACCAAGAAGAGGCAACTGCATCAGTCTAGGTGGGAGAAGATGGGGGGGCAGTGACCAGGTAGGTACCCAAGTGAGTTTTTTCTGAATATATTGTGAAGGTGAAGCAGTTGCCTATGGATTGGACACGGAGGCTGAGCGAAGGAGAGAAACCAAGGACATCTGAGGGATTTTGACATGAGCAGCCTAAGGATGTCATGCCTCTGCCATCTTCGGAGAGGAAGAAGGGGGAGGTCACGTTGGGAGGCATAACAATTCACTCGCCACTTCCCCCTGAATTACAGAATCGCCCCACAGCAGTATTCATAAAGAATGAAAATGCAAACATCTATTAATAATTATTTGCAAATGCTGCATATTAGCTAGTTTAGATAAACCCTGCTATCTGGGAATTTTGCCAGAAAAAAATCCCCAAGTAAGCGTCTGTAGCTATCAAAGCCAATAAAACGCCATCAGAGAGTAGTATCTGAAGAACAGCAAAGTCTCTTCCTCATGTGAGAATCCATTTAATCTAACATTACTATTCCTTCATCTACTCTTCTTTAAGACCAAGGATTGTCGGAACATAAAGATAAACATAATGGAGCTGAGGAAGGATGTGAGGCAAGAAAACAAAATAATCCTGGGCATATGATGTTTGCCAAGACTAGATGAGGACTCCTCAATCTGGAAGGAGAACATTAAATCCAACTACCCCCCTCACAGGCAGCCCTACTCTGCCCCACTCCGCCTCTCTCCTTGTCCCCTACCTCTGGCAACACTGAATTGATTAGTCCATGTCTCTGCTTCCATTGTTCTTTGTGATAAGCTTTTATCATGCAAACTGCCCCTACTGTATTCTAGCTTCTTTATTTATCCATGTAACAATTATTATGCTTCTCCTGTGTTCCAGACACTGGGATAGCATGTTTCAGAGACAGCCAGCTGTGCACCCACTGTCCACTCACGCCTTCTCTAGCTTTCAAAACCCAAAAGTAAAACAGAGATACACTTCCCAGCTACTTTGCAGCCATGTCAACAATTCTGGCCAATGAAACATAAAAGTTCTGGTCTCAACTGACCTTTGTTCTTTCACCTTCTTTCTTCTTTCTGCCTAAAACATTGATGTGATATCTGGAGCAGTAGCAGCTATCTTGAGACTGACCATGAAGGAAAGACTAAGCTGATCTTGGCCAGAAGGAACATCCTTAGGCCACTTCAGTATTTTTATTTTATTTTATTTCATTATTTTTTGTAGAGTCAGGGTGTCTGTTACCCAGGCTGGAGTGCAGTAGCACAAACCTATTATGCCCTGGTAATTTTTTTTAAAAATTATTTTTTTGTAGAGATGATCTTATTATGTTTTCCAGGATGGTCTCAAACTCCTGGGCTCAAGCAATCCTCCTGCCTCAGCCTCCCAAAGTGCTGGGAATATAGGCATGAGCTACTGTGCCTAGCTGCATTTTTATTTTATATACAACCAAATAAAATTTCTGACTGATACACGTGTATATTCAGAGCAAGTTGTCTTTTTACCTGCCTATTTCTCTATGCAAGACTTCTCGAGTACAGAAACCAATTTTATCCAGTTTCATAAGCCCTTAAGAAATGTCAGATGAATTAATGAATGAGGGAGGTAGCTCTACTTCTACATTAAAAAAAAATGGCAGACCAGATCTTGAATGACAAATGCCTTGTAGGGGCCATCTGAGCCCCTTTCAGATTTCCAAAATCAACTTCAAAAGCTTTATGCAATCAGAAAGTCCTCAGAATTGTCTAATAAATTAAAGTTGCTGATAACACTTAGGCTTCATATAGGATTATTATAACATATAACGATATGCTATAGAATCAATAATGTACTTCTATCGAACAGATTATAATCTGTTCATTTATCTAAGTAAGAAATATTCTATAATTTTGAAAAAAATAATCATGGTATTTAAACTAGGGTTAACTAAGGAAAAAATTATAAGGCCAGGCACGGTGACTCACACCTGTAATCTTAGCACTCTGGGAGGCCAAGGCAGGTGGATTGCTTAAGCTCATGAGTTTGACACCAACCTGAGCAAGAGTAAGACCCTATTTTTACTAAAAATGAAAAACTGAGGTGAGAGGATCACTTGAGTTCAAGGTTGCTGTGAACTATGATGCCATAGCACTCTACCCAGGGCGACAAAGTGAAACTCTGTTTAAAAAAAAAAAGAGAGAGAAAGAAAAGAAAAATTATAATCTGTTAATTTATATGGCTAACAAAGATTCTATGATTTTGAAAAAAAGTAAAGTCGGTATTTAAATTAGGGGTAAGGTTTGAGAATAAAAGCAAAGTCTTTGACAAATAAGAATGGACTATTCCAAAATAGATGGGGTCATGAAATTTTCGGATCGTTTTCATCTTCCATGGCTGTCCCCACCTCATATCCACTCCTTCTTGCCCTCTGCCCTGCTTCATTGCATAAACCCATCACTCTCGTGTGCTCTGGCTTGTGGTTGGGCCAAGCCAATGGAAAGCTGCTGTCACAGATTAGGGAATGAGGAACAGTGAGCTTGGAGTATTTATTACTTTGTTTCGTTTCCTACAGGGTCGTGGCTCGCTTCCTGTGTTCCTTAGTTAAAGTCACTGATGGCAGCCAGTGGTATATGAATTCTCTCCCTCTGGGCACAAGTCATCCAGACTTTAGAGCTCCATCTTTAAATAAGGACAGAGCCAAGAGTCAGCAGACATCTGAGGGAACCTAGTCATGTGAAAAACGTAAATGAAATTTACAGAGAGGAATGATTTGGAGAAAACAAGAGCATGGAGGAGAGGCTATGTTGCATCCTTGGCATGAAAACAGGATGCTGTAAAAAAAGAACAATCAGAAAATTAAAAATGAGCTCTGACAAATTAAAAACGTGCCATCTCCCCATCTTAGAGATGTACTTTGTGACTCACTAACAGGCCTAAGGCTATGCAAGACCTACCTGCATTTCCTCAATTATACCGAACAAACCACTTGAGTCTGTCCATACTTTGTCTCTAATTAACAGACCCCTTCTCTTACGCATTCCTTTTCACTGACTCCTAGTCTTTTAGACAGAGCCTAACTTTTTCAGCCAATTGTCAGCTAACCTATAACCTGTAAGCTCCCCCTTCCAGATGTCTCACATTTGGGGGCCAAACCAATGTATATTTTCCATGTATTGATTTATGACCTCACCTGTAATCACTGTCTCCCTAAAATGTATAAAACTGTACAGACTATAACCCCACCGCCTCAAGTCCATTTGCTCAAAGCTTCTTGGGTATGGCTCTGGGTCATGATCCTCAAATTTGGCTCAGAATAAATCTCCTTGAATTAAAAAAAAAAAAAAAACTCAATTAGAGTTTTACTTAGTTTGACTTAAAGCAGATTGTGACGGAGCAGTTTGCCTTAAACTTAACTGTTTCAGTACCTGCCAAGTCCACCCACTTTTTAAGCAGCCCTTAACTAATGATTCATGGGAATCAGTGGATAATGCCCAGTTCATTCTCCCAAACCATTTGGAAGTAAGTTAAAGCTTTTTTTTTTTTCACATTATACACTAAATATATCAGCACACACATCCTAAAAATAAGAACATTCCACTATTCAACCCCATACCATTGTCACACCCAAGAAAAATAATTCACTCAAACCATCTAGTAACAGTCAATATTTGCAAAAACCCAAAATGTGTTTTATAGCTTTTTATAAAAATCAGGACCGACATTGTGTTGGCTTGGTAGGGCTGCCAAACTACAGTGCCACAAATTGAGTGGCTTGAACAACAGAAATTTATCCTCTCACTTCTGGAGACCAGAAGTTGGAAATCAAGATGTTGGCGGTGTTAGTTCTTTCTGAGGACTGTAAGGGAAAGATCAATTACCATACTCCTTGGTTCCTGCTGCTTTTAGCCCCTAGAAAGCACCAGCGGAAACTCAGAAGGTGCAAGCAGAAAGAGGAGGGGATTTTCCTTCTCCTATTCCCTCTCTGCTCTGCTGCCAAATCTCTAGGAGCTGTTGACAACATCTGTGAAGACAGCTCCTGCCACCAGCTCCAATGCCACAGTTCTAGCTCCTGTTCACTCCAGAATTGCAATTTCTTCAACTAAGGAAGGTAATAGCTCCCAGCAATTGCTAGCTTCCTGGTGCCCACCATCCCCCAGAGATTAACTCTGTCCACACCTCTCTGAGGAAACCCATCCTAAAGCCTCCCCCTCATGAGCTACCTGGGAGCTAGATAGTGAATTCAGTTGCTTCTTTGGGCCCTGAGAGAAATTTCCACACTGGGTTGTAAGTCCGAGGGCCCAGAACACACATCTGCTATATTCTCTGGGACTCTGGGCCCAGCTCTGGGCCTGGCATGGAGAATGTTCTTAATAAATATTTGTAGAATAACTAACCTCATCTCCCACTAAACAAACCAGAATAATAGTAATTAGAAGATACCATTTTATCTATTAAACTAACAAAAATTACTTTAAAATTGTGATACTCAATGCCGTCTGTGCGCATTGAAATGGGTAGACTCAGACATTGCTGGTCAATGTGTAAATTGATACAAACCTTTGGAAAAGCCATTTGGCCATATGTATCAGAAATCACTAAGACAGGGCCTTTCTTTCTTTCTTTCTTTTTTTTTTTTTTGAGACAGAATTTTACTATGTTACCCTCGGTAGAGTGCTGTGGTGTCACAGTTCACAGCAACCTCCAACTCTGGGGCTGAAGCAATTCTTTTGCCTCTGCCTCCCAAGTAGCTGGGACTACTGGCACCCACCACAACGCCCAGCTACTTTTTGGTTGCAGTTGTCATTGTTGTTTAGCAGGCCCGGGCTGGGCTCGAACCCACCAGCTTCAGTGTATGTGGCCGGCACCGCCCTACTTACTGAGCTACAGGTGCCAAGCCAAGACAGAGTTTTTCTCTCTTGCCCAAGCTGGAGTGTAGTGGTACCTCCATAGCTCATCCAGCCTTGAACTCCTGGGTTCAAGCTTTCCTCCTGCTTCAGCTTTCTGAGTAGCTGGGACTACAGGCATGTACAAACATACCTGGATAATTTAAAAATATATAGCTTTGGTAGAGAAGGAGTCTTGCTATGTTGCCTAAGCTGGACTCAAACTCCTGGCCTCAAGTGATCCTCCTGCCTCAGCCTCCCAAAGTTCCGGGATTATAGGTGTGAGTCATTGTGCTCACCCATGGCTCTATTTTTTTTTTTTTTGACTCAGTAAAACTACTTCCAGAAATCCATACAAAGGAAATAATTCAAATAAAGGGAAAATGAATGTAACAGTTTGATTGTAGCATTATCTGTAATGTCAAAATATGCCCAAACAATAGGGGAATTTTTGAGATGGTTCTAAGGAAAAGACCCTCCTGTACCCTTTAAAATGATAGTGTGAAAATTTGGTGCTGACTCAAATATGAGCATTTTCCCCCTCTGCTTTCTGTGTTTTTTAAAAATGTTTTTGAAAGTTTTCTGAAAAATTTACTGATATACTATGAGGTAACAAAAAGACAAAAATCTTCTGACACCATTTGCTAATGTCTCTCCCCTACAAAATAAATTAATACTGGTCTGCTTTCTGTGTTTTAAACCAAAAAAAATTTTCCATAAATAATAAAAATTATGTCATCAGTAAAATAAATTCAATCTTTTCTTTCTTTCTTTTTTTTTTTTTTGGAGACAGTCTCACTTTGTCGCCCTGAGTAGAGTGCTGTGGCGTCACAGCTCACAGCCACCTCCAGCTCCAGGGCTTAGGCGATTCTCTCGCCTCAGCCTCCTGAGTAGCTGGGACTACAGACACCTGCCACACGCCCGGCTATTTTTCTGTTTTGCAATTTGACCCAGGCTGGGCTTGAACCCGCCACCTTCAGCACATGGGGCCGGTGCCCTACTCGATGAGCCACAGGTGCCGCCCACGCCCGGCTATTTTTTGTTGCAGTTTGGCTGGGGCTGGGTTCAAACCCACCACCTTTGGTATATGGGGCTGGCGTCCTACTCACTGAGCCACAGGCGCTGCCCTAAATTAAATCTTTTCTTTCAAAAATCTTTTACTCCCAGAGTCCTTTTTTTAAACCTCAAATTTTCTTTGTATACCATAGGCTGGTAACCCACAGCACAGAGAAAGTTCCCTCTCCAAGCTCCCATAATCTGACCTATTTTACTAAAAGTTTCTGCTTTGGTTTGGTAACAAGTATTACCTCCTACATCATGGAGGTCTGGCAATAAAAAAGATTCCCAAGGATCCTGTTCTCAGAGAGCTGACATTCTAAAGGGAAGACAGGCATTAAAAAAATTAATAAAATTTATAGTATGTTAGATGGTGGCAATTGCTTAGGATAAAGATAAAGCATTTATATGAAGTTCAAAACAAACACAACTATCTATGGCCATGCGTAAGTTGCGGGGTATCCATAAAATGGAACGCTACGCCACAACTACCAATCCACTTCACAACATGAGATGGATCTCAGAAACATCCTAATGAGCAAAAGAAGCCAGACACAAAAGAGGATATGCAATCTCATTCCACTTATATGAAACTCCAAACCAGGTGAAATCGACCCATGGTGATAGGCGTCGGAGTGGCAGGTGTCTTAAGGGCAGGGGGTGCAGCCTGGGAAGGGACACAGAAGGAGATGGGCGAGTTCATTTCATCATTTCGAAGTAATTGTGGTTATACTGGTGTCTACGCATGTAAAAATGTACTGATTTGTACACTGCAGGTTTGTGAACTTTGCTGTGTGATGGCCCAATCAAAAAAATAGAAAAGGAAGGAGGGGAGGAAAGGAAGGAGGGAGGGAGGAAGGAAAGAAAGAGCGAAGGAAGAAGGGACAGGGGCAGAAAAAAATAGTGCCGGTGCAGTAGTTTGCAACCTAATATAGGTGGGGTCAGGGAGGGTGACTTCCAACAGAGAGCTCTAGGAGGTGAGGGAAGGAGCAGAAGCAGATGGCAGGAATCAGTCACAAGAATAAGAAAAGCATAAGAAAGGGATGCTAACAGTTAGGTATTAACAGCTGGGTGTTGATTCATTCATAAATATTTTGAGCCCCTGCTCTGTGCTAGGGATGCATTAGGAGCAAAACTAGACATAGTCCTTATTTTCATAATAACTAAACCAGCCTATCTGTAAAAGCCAAATTGTAATGTTAGCAGCGGTAATGAAAGCAAGGCACATGATGCCATGAAAATATATACTTGGAGGTGTAGAGGGGAGACAGAGACAGAGGCAGAGAGACTGAGACATGGACAATGGCAAAGCGATGCAGAGAGAGAAGAAAGAGAGAGGAAGGAGGGAGAAAGAGAGAGGGAGGGTGGGGACACAGAGATGTCAGTGAGGAGAATTATATTTGGGCCTTTCTGAATTCTCTTTTCCACAGCTGAATAATAACAATAATAGCCTAGTAATTAGCATACAACTGCTCAACCCCTCTCTCTAGCCTGGGGCTGGCAAGGAAAATAACCACTCTTACTGGGGAAAGGACCAAGGACTTAAGGAGACATCTGAACGGGGGTGGAGGGGGTGGGGCAATCAGCCAAGGAACCATGCTTTGGAGAAAAACATAGTTTGAAGATTGTGGCAACATAAAAAGACCCTAGGGTTAGGGAAGAAGGTGAGTATGTTTTAAAGAAAAATTAAAAAAGAAAAAGATATTTCTAAAGTAAGTTCTGATAAATGGGATCTTGGCAGAATGTAATAACAATGAGCTAAAGCACTATTCATTTCCACAGATAATGTTCATGTTCTTGACCCTTTACCATCAAAAGCATAGCCTTTGTATGTGTGCCTTTCTTCCTCCAGTTGTAGTAAATCGTGAAGATAGATTTTTGTTTATTCAACTACTTTCTCTGCCTGGTCCCATGTTTGGCAGTGACAATGCTATGGATGTGCCAAATCCCATTTCCTTTTCCTACTGGGCATACATGCAGGAAAGGTACATGTTCCAGCTTTCTCTGCGGTTGATTGGCACCCTGAGAGGGCATTCCAGCCCGTGGCATTTAGCTAGAAGTGATCTGAACCACCTCTAAGCCTGACCCCTAAAAAATGTTCAACATAATCCCCTGTGTTCTTTCTCTTCCTGCATCTTCCAGCCAAATTCAGAAGCGGCAGGGAGGCTGGGGAGAGGAGCTAGGATGATCTTCCTAGAAGATGGCAAAGCCACAAGGTAGAAGAGCCCCGGATCCCTGGATCCCCGGATCCCCGAGTCACCACCTGGAGAAAAACCTCTCAGGAGAACCACCCATCTTGGACAGTTCAATGAGCAAAAAGGAAATGGTCAGAGCGTTTAGCAACTGAGAGTTCAGGGCTTACCCGTTATAGCAGTTGACACTCCTTATCCCATCTAATACACCCTTTCAATTTGAGATGAGTTAACATTCTCTCTTATCCTGCTTCGTTTTAAATGTTTTATTATTTTTATTTTTTCAGAGGTGGGAGTCTTACTCTGTCACCTAGGCTGGTTGCAGTGGCATGATCATAGTTCACTGCAGCCTTGAATTGCTGGGCTCAAGTGATCCTCCTGCCTCAGCCTCCCAAGCAGCTGGGGACTACAAGAGTGTGCCATCGTGTCTGGCTAACTTTTCTTCTTATTTGGAAGGGAGCGGGGACAGAGTCTTGCTCTATTGCCTGGGCTAGAATGCAGTGATATCAGAACTCACTGCAACCTCAAACTCCTTGGCTCCAGTGATCTTCCTTCCTCAGCCAATCTCAGCTTTGGATTACAAGCACATGTCATCACACCTGGCTAATTTTTTTAAACATAATATTGTAGAGTCAGAGTCTTACTATGTCGCTCAAGCTGGTCGTGGACTCCTAGACACAATCCTGTCACCTTGGCCTCACCAAATGCTGAGATTATAGGCATGAGCTATTGTGGCCCTAGTCTACCTCTGAACCCTTATTTTCCTGCCTTTGAGAAAAATACCATCCTCCTTCAAGGCTGCAGGCCCCACCAGCTCCTGGGCATCCCCGTCTCTGTCAGTGTCCTCTCCAAACTGTTCCTTATTTCCATGTCTGCTCTTGCACTGGGAATGCCAAAGGGGCATGCAAGGCAGACAACATGCATTTCAACTGAAATGAACAGAGATGCTGTCACTGCTGCAGAACAGATTATAAGCCAGTTGGAAGCCTCAAACCCATGACTTTGGCCTTGGTGATAGTACTCTAAACACCAGGCAAACCAAGCACTTCAGCTTTTAAAATAACCCAATTCCCAAAACAGAGAGCTGGGAGCTATTTTTTACTCCTCCCCTCTCTTTCATCTCACTATTCTATCAGCCGCCAAGATGTTATCGATTCTACATCCAGATACCTCTCAAATTCATCCATTTCCATCACCCATGCTTCACCAAATTTCAGGCCACCATCATCTCTCAGGAAAGATTCCAATTCTGTCAGTGTGGCCCAGAGGCCTTACAAGATGGGGCCCCCACCCCAACCCCAGCCTCCTCTCTCCCACACTCTACATTTCAGCCAACCTGGATGTCTTTTAATTCTTTGAATGCAGCATATTCTTTTCTTTTGCACAACCATTCCCATAGCTGGAAGCACTCTTCCTCTTCTTCCTCTTTCTCAGCTAGCTTATTCTTTTTTTTTTGTAGAGACAGAGTCTCACTTTATCGCCCTGGGTAGAGTGCCGTGGCGTCACACTGCTCACAGCAACCTCCAGCTCTTGGGCTTAAGCGATTCTCTTGCCTCAGCCTCCCGAGTAGCTGGGACTACAG
>CAUYON010179930.1:0-16343 GCA_963573935.1 Arctocebus calabarensis
TGGCGGGCACCTGTAGTCCCAGCTACTTGGGAGGCGGAGGCAGGAGACTCGCTTGAGCCCAGGAATTGGAGGTTGCTGTGAGCTGTGATGCCACGGCACTCTATCCAGGGTGACAGCTTGAGGCTCTGTCTCAAAAAAACAAAAAACTGAGTTCTTAACCACCAAACCAAACTGCTTGGCTGTTAGGGCAATTCTCTTTCTTATCTTGGCATCTGTTAAGAGAAATAAGGCCAGCAGTCCCAGATAACACATAAAAAGCTGAAAATAATAATTCCAATCCAGGACTTCCAGCTAGAAGGGGACAGAGCCAACTCAGAACCCAGGTCTTTGGTCTCCAAGTCCCGTGTTCTTCCATAGACACCATAGGTTCTAGAATGTAAGCTCCATGTGGGTGAGTGCTTTTTCCTCTTCACTGCTGTATTGCTAGCCCCCACAATACATAAGGGGGCACTCAACAAATAGAACCATCATAGTTGACCACTTCCCTACTTAGAGCACCTCCTTAAGTTGACCTAATTTTCACAGACCAGACATGCACCACATGTACATATCAGTACAGTAGGCCTACTTCCTTATGTTGATCACCTCCATATGTTGACCAGTTTGTTACAGTCCCTTGGGGAGTCAACTTACAGAGGTTCTACTGAACGAACATAAGAATGAAGTCAAGCTGCCACGGTTTGGCTGTGTGACCTTGGAAGGGCATCTTCTCTCTTATTCTCATTTCCTCATGTGATGAATGGAAGGAGACAATAATACTCCCTGGGTTGACATGAAGATTAAACCAGATCATTCATATAAAGCACTTGGGACAGACTGGATCTATTATTATCATCATTACTAGTATTATTCACTGACAGATTTGAGCTCTTTAAGAATTTTTGGGGGTGGCGCCTGTGGCTCAAGGAGTGGGGCACCAGCCCCATACACCAGAGGTGGCGGGTTCAAGCCCAGCCCTGGCCAAAACTGCAAAAAAAAAAAAGAATTTTTTTAGTCCAAGGGCAGTACTCATGCCAGTAAACCCAGCACTCTGGGAGGCGAAGATGGGTGGATGTCTTGAGCTCACAGGTTCAAGACCAGCCTGAGCAAGAGCGAGACCCTGTCTACAAAAATAGCCGAGTGTTGTGGTGGGTGCCTATAGTCCCAGCTACTTGGGAGGCTGACGCAAGAGAATTGCTTAAGCCCAAGAATTTGAGGTTACTATGAGCTGTGATGCCACTGTGCTCTAGTGAGGGCAACAAAATGAGACTCTGTCTCAAAACAAAAAAAAAGAATTTTTAAATATGTTTTTCTTACCCTAGTCAGATGATATTTCATAGTAAAGATACAGAATAGGGAATTAGGAGCCAATAAGCCTAGTTTTAGTTTCATATCTGCCACCACCTAGCTGTGTGACCTTGGACAAACCTCTTCAGTTCTCTGTACTCTCTGCAACTGTAAAATGAGGGCCTAAACTATTCAAATCAGTTCTGTAAGCATTAATCGGGTACCTTCACTGAATAAGACATCATACTCATTTACCCATAAAATTCTATGATCCTGAATAGTGCCAAAAGAAAAATATCAGAGCAAAGTAAAACAGTCTCCTACTTATGACAAGGTTGAAAAGAAAGCCCAAATAGCCAAATGCATTACATCATCTCAATGAGCAATGTTTGTAAATACACAAAGTGTTTGATTTTCACAGACTTGTGAGAAATCCTTTACCAATAAGAAATTGGCAGATATGGTTCTATTAACACCTATCAGCCCTGAACCTTCCAAAAAATAAACATGTAAAATCACTTTGCACCTTAGTCAAATGGCATGCTTCTGGAGAGAAATCTGGGAAAATCAAAGTTATTAACACTCCCTATGGCAACAGTTTAAGAATAGCATGTGTAAAAAAAAGAATGACATATCTGGTTAAAACCGCAGGGGGGATTCCAGGAGCAGAATGCAGTGCATCTGGAAAGGACACAGAGGCCAGTAGCCTATTGTTTACAAAAACAGGCCCAGATTATAAACACTGACAAGAGGCCAAGACCTCAATTATAACTCACAACCACACCTCTCTCAATCCCAGTTCAACTAAAGCTATCAATCAGTCAACTCCCCCATCTCTGTAATAAACCTACCAATATTTGCAGCCAAGTGGATACAAGGTCCCTCAGGGCACCTCCAGCATGGACCAAAATGATAACATAAAAAATAAAAATTCTACAAAATAAATTTGAGGCACAATGAAACTACCTTCCAACCTTCCAAGAGATAAGGGAGTTGCCCATTTCAACTCTATCCCTACCCCCACCCTAGGAAATCATTAGAGGGGAGACATTCTCCTTCCTAAGTCATCTATGATAGGAAAAGGTCTCCTTGCACTGGTTCAGGGAAAGGAGGGGCCCCTCACTCTGTACTCTGAAACAAAGGAAAACCCAGAGCTCCAACCATGTGGTGTAACATTCAAGGCCACCCTCATCTCCCATTCCCCAGCTAAGGTATCAATGGGCTGGAGCCACATGGTTCTTACCAATGACTGACCAGAAGGGACAGTGCCTTGCACAAACACATGCTGGGGCTCTTTAACAGGCAGGAACCCTCATCCTACGGGAATGGTTAAGAAAAGGCTATCTGAGTCTGAGCTCTGATTCAGAAGCCATGTCAGGCAGTTGACTAGATAAGGAGACAGGTCAGTTGGTTTCTCCAGTCAACATTTTGCTTTACCCTTCACATTTTTGCAGAGGGAACCAGGGCTTTAAAAGCATGCACTCTAGAGCAGAGGATGACAACATAGAAGGGTTAAACAATTATGTCTTCCCATTTACCAGAATCAGCACCACCCCACAACTCTAATATCCCAACTCTATTCTGATTTACGTGAGGGCGGAGACAGAGTGTAGGTGCCCTTATTCTTTCTCTTTCCAGATTTCCTATTGCTCTATTATCAAAAGCAGGCTGACCAGAAACCAGGCAAGTACAAGATGCACCCAAGGTGGCTATGGACTTTCAGTGGCCAATGTCATAGCAAATCTCATGTTTTAATATTGTGTATCAGCAACACCCCCCACCACCACCTCTCCCAGAGCTTTCCAAATGGTACACCTCTGTAAGGTTGCTTTTCTCTGTCTTGATTCCCTTTCCATCTCTGAAATAAACGTCCAAACACCTGTGAGATTTCAGTTGTCCTTCAAGGAAACATGACCCAGACACCCAGAGGCAAATTGTACCTTTCTCTCTCCAAGAACCTCTTGCCCCTCCCCCCTCCCCATCCAGCTTCAGGGAGAGGGCTGCCAAAATAATGCTCAGCCTCATAGAGACATTCCTAAAGCCCACTACACAAATTCTTTTCCAGCACCTGTGGCCCCTGGCACTGCCCATCCTTCAGAGGTTCAGACCCATCTATGAAACCACCTATGGGGTCGGTCAGCCTACCCCCACCTGCTCTGCCCAAAGAAATGAACAGCCTGCAAATCAGGGTGGAAATACATGCCTCGCCAGTCCCCAGAGCATTTGCAGCATGCTATTTTTCAAAACCCTTACCTTTGACCTGAGTATCGTACTCTGCTATGATCTCCTTATCCTTTTTGAATTTGGCTGGAGACGTCATGTTTTCCTTCTTTCTTCCAAATTCGAATTGTGAATTGATAGATCCACGGGAAAAATCCAACCACCAAAATCAATACCTCCAAGACCGCTTCTCCCGAGGGCAGAAGGGGCCCCCCGCGGTGGTCTCCAGCGCTCCTTGGAGCGCGGGCTGCGGGATGGGCAAGCGGCTACGGCGGGCACATGCAGACGGTGGGGCCGGGTGCGGCAGTAGCTGGTTCCTGTGCTAGAGCCGGAGCCGCAGCCTCAGCATTAGCCGGGAGAACTGCAGCGCCCGGAGGCTGGCCTGGGGTCTGACATCAACGACACAGGCGGGGAGTGGAAGTCCTTCCGCACAACATGGTGTGGGGGTGTGGACGCGCCCAGCTGTATCCCTGCGAGGGAGTGGGTGCGTATAGGGGTGCTGGGGAAGAGCTGGGCGTGCTTCGCGGTTTTTTGTCGTAGAGACTACAAGATGCTGCAAATCAAATCCCAAACAGGAGCTGCAGCAGCGCAGACTGGATCGGAAGTCGTTTGCTCCGGTTCACTTGCCTGTAAATGCAGGAAAAGGGGGAGGGGGATCAGACCAGATCCTAATCGCTGCGGGGGTGGGGTAAGGGACGTCTTTCCGAGCCTGACCGGGGCCCATTCATCTCGGCCAAACGCCGCCCGCAGAGCACGGCGCTGAGAGGTGGGGAGGAAGGAAGCTCCCTCCGGATTTTGTTTTAAGGCTGAAAGAAAACACTTTAGAGCAGCCGCAGCGCGGGCTCCGGGCAGGGACTGCGGCGGGAACGCCGGGCTCTAGGCGGGGACTGCGGCACCTCGGCGGCCTCGCGAACCCTGCCAGCGCTGGGCAGCGGCCAGCCCCTGGGAGCCCTCCCGGCCCAGCCCCCGACGTGGCCCCTGACCCCCGGCTGGGGCACCTCCCAGGACATCAAAGGGGATCAAAGCCGGGGAGAGACAAGCCACCCGGGCACAACTTTTCTTGCCCTCCCGCCCCTCTTCCTCCCAGTTGTTTTGTTTTTGGTTACTAGCTTCTCTTGGCAGCTAAATGTTAGGGAGGGTGGGGGTGGGATCTGCAGGAAAAAGCCTACTCGGCAAGGGACACATCCAGGAAAACAATGTATTCGGCAGAAGCAGGAAACCGGTTAGAGGATAGGGTCGGAGCCGGGAAAACAGGGGGCGGCGGGCGGAAGGCAACAGTCGCCTCCCCCAAGCCTGGGACCGGAGTGACTCTAAATGCCACCTCCAAAATTTTTTGTCACCCAAGCCCGGGGAGCCCGGATACCGCACCCAATCCTAGGCCGGGGTAGAGGCAGGTCGGTGAGGGTCGCAGTCTCAGCTCCTCGCACCAGGAGATGCCTGAGGAGATCCCGCCCCGGCCAAGGCCCGGCAGTAGGGAGGGAAGCCAGCGGGAGCGCAGAGCCGGGCGACAAACTCCACCGCGTGCCGCAGCGGCGACCCTCCCTCCTTGGTCGCCCCTGTCCCTAGTATTTGCCACTTCCCTCATCTGAAGGGTCACACCGAGGGAAAAAGAGAGGGAGAAGAAGCGGCGTGCTTGGGGCGGGCAGGAAGCAGAAGGCGGGTGTGAGGTGGGGTCCTGAGCCTGTACGCGAGCCCAGGGACAACTGGAGCTGCACACGCTTGGAAGGCGGGAGGTGGCAAGGCGAGGGCTGCCTTGGAAGTTACGGGGAACTAGGAGACAATCGTGGGCAGCGATGTTATGTGAAGTGTAAGGATGCTAGCAACTTTGGGGACCAAGGTATGATCTGAGAATGAGAGTGGGTAAAGCGAGGGCCAGGGGAAGAGCCCCGGAAGCTATGCGCAACACCCATCTTCTGGATCCTAGAATGTGACTCAGGCTGTCGGCCAGGATTTAGGAAGAGGCCCGCCGATAGTTATTGGCTATGCCAACGATGGCTGCCCCAAGGTGTACCACAACTACCCGTGTGCAGAGGGACTGGGGAGGAGGCTGGGCGCGGGCTGCGCTGCGGTCTGTGAGCCAGGGCAGAGTCCCAGGCTGTGCGGTGATGGGCGGAGAGACTCGCAGTCTTGATAAGTATTATGGGTAGTACTGGGAGATTTGGAGAGGGTCGGGAAGGGGTGGGGGTGGTCTGAAGGATCCCGGGCGGCACCGCTAAGGCGATGCCGCCAGCAGCATCCGCGCCCTCTCCTTCCCGCCCCAGCCCGGGTTTGTTTAGTCAGGGCTCCAGCCCAGCGGCCGGGAAGAAGAAAGAAGAGAGGAAAGGAGCCTTTACCTGCTGTGACGCGACACGTCCCAGGCCCCAAGCTCCGCTTCTCACTCGGAGCTCTCTTTTCTCTTCCCCGCCACCCTCTTCTACGCAGATCAGTCCCCCAGTCCCACAGGGAGCCTCGGCCAACTCCGCAGGACCCCGCCGGGAAGCAAATCCCACCTCCTTACCAATCACCGTCCGTTTTCCATCGACCGATGGGGCCTATAGCCAATAAGAATAGCTGATCCCAAGAGGCCTGTAATGAGGGGGAGGAGCTGGCAAAACTTGGAGGTGTGACTAGCACTGTCCAGGCGTGGTTACACATTAAGCTCCTCCCGGGCCGTCGAACCCTAAAATAGAACTGATGGGCGGGATTAAGATGGAACCAACAACCAAACACAAACTCTTGTGCTAAGGCACAACCAATTGGACCGGGGAAGAGAGGAGGGTGTTGCGGGGAATTTTAGCCAATAAACAGTAAAAGCTGGCAGGTACTGTAGGACATCTTCCAATAAGAAGCGGGAGAGGCGTGTCTAGCCACTTTCACTAGGGCGGGAAGAGGGTTTGCCGAAGTATCCCGAAGCTGGCCAATGAGATGGGCGGCGGAACCAGGATTGACCAACCAGAAAGCCAAGCTGATCTCCGCACCGTTACTGGGCGGGGCGTACGGTCTCCAAGCCACTGAGCTCCAGTCAGGGGAAGGCCCCTGGGCCTTCCAATGCGGGACTTGGGCGAACTCTAGTTCTCCCAATCCGTGCGCGGCGCTGACAATTCAAACTGACAGCCAGTGTAAAGGCAGAGAAGGCGGAAGGGGGCGCAAAAAACGTCGTGTGTGGTGACAGACCCCAGAGCCAACTGAGCCCCAAAAGCGAACTCTACCCCTCATCACCTTGCTCTCAGAAACCGCCGCTGCGAGAGAAACAGGAGGAGACCGCTCCGGGCACTGGGAAGAGCTGAGGGGAGGGACGACGCGAGAGAAACGGCTAGATTGCGAACAAGCTGAGGACCGGAGTCTGCGCAGAGAGGGGTCCGCGGAGCAGCAGAGTGGAGGAGGGTCGCGGGAGAGAGCGGGGAGACTGAGGACAACCAGGGGAAAAGCGAGGGAGTTTTCCGAATCTAGGGAAGAGGAGGCGTGGGTGGGGACGCTTAGTCTGCGATTGGAGAGAAGAATTGGAGCGCTCCGGAGGAGGGGCTGAAAGCAGGGAGAGGGATGGCTGCAGAAAGGAGAGGTTATAAATAAAAGAGGCTACGGGAGGAGGCTGAAGGAATTGCAGTAGTAGCGGGAGCTAACGGAGTAGAGGATCCTTTTAGCAAGCAAAAAGGGAAAGCTGTTCAAAGTCCACTCCCTTCTCCGAAAGTTAAAAGGAAAACCACGTTTGCTGTTCGTCCTTGTCCCTACTCAATAAATACTATTGTTACTCTTCCACCAGGAAAAAGAACTCCTTTCCTTCCCAGTCGTAGGACCCAGCAAGGCTCGAGGCCTCCCAACTTGATTTCTACCCTGGGGGAATCAAAGTAGAGGGGAGCATCCCTCTCGGTTCCTTTTTCAAACTCGCACGCCTCATCCTTTCTGGGACGCCATGTCTACCAACAGTTGTAGTTTCAAGGACCGGTGCGTGTCCATCCTGTGTTGCAAATTCTGTAAACAAGTGCTCAGCTCTAGGGGAATGAAGGCTGTTTTGCTGGCTGATACTGAAATAGACCTTTTTTCTACAGACATCCCTCCTACCAAGTAAGTCATGCTAGTGGCGGGCAACAGTACCCTTTAACTAAATGAGAAAAGTGTATAGCTGGGAGCTCTGGGAGTCAAAAGGAGGTTATCATCTTGGTGTTCCAGCCACTCCCAACAGTCTGATGATCCCCTTGGAATATATCTAAGTAAGCAGACTGTCTGGACAAAGTCTGTGGTTTAGCTTGAGTGGTCAGTCCCAATGTAATGCTTCTAGTTCACTTATAATCATGTGACCATGCAGCCCTTAGGTTGGATCACTGACTTGGTGTCCTGCCCAACCATCCTATTTACTAAATCAAGTCCATGACCTAGACTCTAGGTAAATACAAGCAAGATTTTCTGTACTGTTGGAGAAGAAAGGTCATTTAAGTTTTTTGTTTTCATCTGTAAAGTTTTACACACACACACACACACACACACACACAAAACCCACATAGTTTTCTACCATTATTTGCAATTGGCATGCTGTTCATCAAATTCAATATTCTCTCCTCAAATCTCTCTCTTTCTCTCTGGGAGAATTAAGTAGATTTTTATGGGATGAAAATTAAATTTAGCCTTAAAATAATCCAGATCTCTTAAAAAGCTTATTTTGAATATTATGCATTTGTTTGTTTGCATAGTTGAGGCCTTTTAAAATCTGTTTTCTCCCCTCTGCCAAACCAAGAAGAGTTGTCTCATTAGTAAAGTGCTGGGTGTCATAAAAAAAAAAAAAAATCTGTTTTTAGGCACTACCCAAATTTGGGTATAGAGTCTTTAAGAATTTATGAATTTACTCCCGATTTGGTGTAGTAGCTATTTTATTTTACTCTATACCTTTTTCTAGCTCTAAAAGTTGTTTTATCTTTTTGTAGTCAATGTATATGTACCCTGTACAATTTTTAAGATTTAGCTCTTTATTGAAATCTTATAACTAGAATGAAAGAAATTGTTCAAAAATCAAAGGACAGCTATTCTTTAAGTTTTGGGGCACAGAGCCAGAGGAAGTAAGCTAATAACCATCATTTATTTAAAATGAATGTCATAGCCAGGTACAGTGCCTCATGCCTATAATCCCAGCACTTCTGGAGGCCAAGGCAGTAGGATTGCTTGAGGTCAGGAGTTTGAGACCAGCCTGAGTAACATAGTAAGACCTCATTTCTTTAAAAAAAATTTTTTTTCTTAAATTAGCTAGGTGTAGTAGCTAGCTACCAGGTGGGAGGATTGCTTGAGGAGTTTGAGCTGGTACTGAGCTATGATTGTGCCACTGCACTGTAGCCTGGGCAACAGCAAGACTCTATCACAAAAAAAAAAAAAAAAAGAAAGAAAGAAAGAAGGGAAGGAAGGAAGAAAGAAAGGAAAAAATTTCATGGTAATCATAGAAACTTTAAATTATCCAGGTAAAGTTGTGAATTCTTCCTCTTTTTAGATCTTTTCTGAATTGGTCTATGTGTAGTCATACCTATCAGTAAAGCCAAAGGTTCTCTTAAAGGGCCACTTAAAGATAAGTGGGTTAATACTGTAAGTTTGTATATATGTCCCTCTGTATGTTGGAAAAAAGGAAAAACACTAGAAAATAAATCATAGAAACTATGGGCACAAAAATTCTGTGATTTATTGTCTAGTGCTTTTTCTTTTTCTTTTTTCTTTTATTTCTTTTAGCTACAGGGTCTCCCTCTATTGCTAAGGCTGGATTGAGTACAGTTGGCTGATCACAGTTTACTGTTAACCTCAAACTCCTGGGCTTAAGCAATCCTCCTGCCTCAACCCCACAAGTGGCTGAGAATATAGGCCCATACCATCATCATACCTGGCTGATTAAAAAAAAAAAATTTTTTTTTTTTTGTACAGACAGAATCTCACAATGTTGCCTAGACTGGTCTCAAACTCCTGGCCTCAAGCAATCCGCACCACCACCTCAGCCTCCCAAAGTGCTGGGATTACAGGCATGAGCCACCTCACCTAGCCAGTTCTTTTTAGTAGCACATACACATACAAGTTTAAAACATTAATTCATTCATCTTTGCAATAGCTATGGTAAGTAATAAAATAGTCATAAGGAAGACTTGGATAGGTCTATAAGTTAGAACAGGGTCTAGAATAGAATCATATTTTTCTATTGTCTACCCTTCTTTGTAGAGGTTCTGAAAGTGAAGGATTTATGTGATAAGGTGTGAATCAATAAATGGGAGATTTTTTTTAAAATAGGATTTTGTCAGATGTTTGCAGTGAGCTCACAAATATTTTTTTTTGAGACAGAGCCTCAAGCTGACACCCTGGATAGAGTGCTGTGGCATCACAGCTCATAGCAACCTCCAATTCCTGGGCTCAAGTGAGTCTCCTGCCTCTGCCTCCCAAGGAGCTAGGACTACAGGCGCCCGCCACAATGCCCGGCCATTTTTTGGTTGCAGCTGTCATTGTTGTTTGATGGGCCTGGGCTGGATTCGAACCTGCCACCTCAGGTGTATGTAGCTGGTGCCTTAGCCCATTGAGCCACAGTCGCTGAGCCATGAGCTCACAAATATTAACTGACTCTTACAAAATATACTATAGTTCTGCATTAGTCTTTTCCAGCTCTTTGGATTTATAAAATTTGTGCTTAATCACATTTATTTATTTACTTATTTTTTGAGACCGAGTCTCTGTCCCCCTGGTCCTAATTCTAGTATCACAGCTCACAGTAACCTCGAACTCTCAGGCTTGAGTGTTCCTCTTGCCTCAGCCTCCCAAGTAGCTGAGACTATAGGCATGCACCACCATGCCTCGCTATTTTTTTCTATTTTTAGTAGATATGGGGTCTTGTTCTTTCCCAGGCTGTTCTCGAACTCATGAGCTCAAGCAATCTGCCTCAGCCTCCCAGAATGCTAGGCTTATTCACATTTAAAAGTACATTTGATGTGAGAATGTGAAGAAATTAGTACTGCTGCAAACTGCAGGAATATAAAATGGTGTAGCTACTATGGAAAACCATATGGTGGTTCCTCAAAAAATAAAACACAGAATTACCATATGATCCAACAGTTTTACTTTTAGATATACATACAAAAGAATTCAAAGCAGGAACTTGAAGAGATATTTGCATATGCATGTTTATAGCAGAATTATTCACAATAGCTAAAAGGTAGAAACAATCCAAATGTCCATTAATTACAGGGATGACTGGATAAACAAAATGTGCTATGTCATACAATAGAATACTATTCAACCTTAAAGCAAGGAAATCCTGTCACATGCTACAACATGGATGAACCTCAAGGACTTCACACTAAGTGAAATAAGCCCATCATAAAAAGATAAATGCTATATTCTGCTTTTATTAGGTATCTTTACAAAAAAAGAAAGTAGACTGATCGTGATTGGGGACAGGGGGGGAATTAGGGAGTTGTTATTTAATAAGCACAGTTTCAGTTTTGCGGAACGAAAAAGATATAGAAATTTGAATGTGATGTAGAATGTGATTATATTTAACACTTCTAAACTGTACACTTAAATGTAATTAAGTTTATAAAGTTTAGGGGTTTTTTTGCTACAATTAAATTTGTTAAAAAGTATATTAACTGTCTTTATACTTTTCTCTCTCCAGTGCAGTGGACTTCATTGGAAGATGCTATTTCACCAAAATCTGCAAATGTAAACTGAAGGATGTCGCATGTTTAAAGTGGTAATTTTTGGCACTATTCTAAATAGCCCTGGGTTTGGAAGATGGATGTTGACATCAAAGTACAGAGAAAGGTTCAGTGGCCTGCAATAAGCACTCATGCAATGAGCCATTGAAAGGTCTTGTGTTTCCTAGAGCTATTTTTTAAAAGGATCTTTTGATAGTTCACATTTGTATGTGATTTTACGATTCTTACAGTATATTCACAAGTATCTGCTTTAATTTTCAGAACAAGGCAATGTAATTTCCGGGGGAAACACTTGGATTCACTCATAAAAATCAGCTTTGAGGCTTACCCCTACCTTATCTTCTATGCAGTGTTGAGTAAACTCCTTATGCCTCTGTATCTAAACCTCTGAACCTCTGTTTCCTTATTTAACTTCCATCTTATTAATAAAGTATCTCAATAAAATAGAAATTAAAATATTTTTTGTATTTACCTTATAAAGTGATTGTGAAGATCAAATGAATTATGAATGTTAAAAGCTTAATAAAGTATAAGTTATAATACAGATGACAGCTGTTACAATATTCTCATTTTAGGGAGAAAAAAGTTGAGATTTTTCTCATTCAGTGGAGTTTGAACTATAAATTATAATCCTAATAATTTAAATTAGCAAATTCTTATTAGGTGCTAATGACTGGTGAGTTCTTTCATTTGTGCATTCATGCAATGCTACTACTACATGCTAATCATTATTATAGAGATTGAAAACACAGCAACAAACAAGGTAAAGTCACTAGACTTTGAACATTATATTCTAAAGAGAAGATGATCAATCAATAAGATATTTAAATAAATAAGATACTTAATATGGAGGGAAATACTTCTAAGGAAATAATAATAAATGATAATGGATTATGAAGTTGGAAAAGTAAGTGAAAGCTATTTTAGCTGTCATGGTCCAGGAAGCCTTCTTATAGAAAGTAAGAGGAAATAGCAAATGCAAAGAACCAGTGGCAAGAAGATGTTCAAAGAATAAAAGCCTGATAGCTGATGTGTCTAAAATGTGAACATAGAGGGAGAGTAGTATGAGTAGTTAGAGATGAACCCAGGTAACCTAGAGTGGTGTTGTACAATAGAAATATGCAAGCCACAATTCTTGTCCCTATCTTGACAATGGGGGCCTATTTGCTGTCTAAGTGGAACCTATCTTACTCTGTAAGCCTATACCTTGTTCTTACCCTGTAAACCAGGGGTCCTCACACTACGGCCCACAGGCCACATGTGTTGATGTGAATTGTATTTATTCCCATTTTATTTTTCACTTAAAAATAAGGTATGTAGAGTGTGCATAGGAATTTGTTCATAGTTGTTTTTTTTTTTAACTATAGTGCAGCCTTCCAACAGTCTAAGGGACAGTGAATTGCCCCCCTGTTTAAAAAGTTTGAGGACACCTGCGTAAACCTATCTTTCTCTCTCTCAAATTTTGTTTCATGCTTGCCTTAAAATAAATAAATAAATATGCAAGCCACATATGAAATTTAAAATTTTCTTTCTTTTCTTTTTTGAGACAGAGTCTTATTTGGTCACCCTTGGTAGAGTGCTGTGGCATCTTAGCTCACAGACTCTTTGGGTTCAAGCAATTCTTTTGCCTCAGCCTCCCAAGTAGCTGGGACTACAGGCACCTGCCATAGTGCTCCACTATTTTTTTTAGAGATGGGTCTCATTCTTGCTCAGGTTGGTCTCAAATTTATGAGCTCAGGCAAGCCACCCAAGTGCTAGGATTACAGGCATAAGCCATGGCACCTGGCTTAAATTTTTCTTATAACATTTTAAAAAGCAAAACAAGTAAAATTAATTGTATTTCATTATTTATTTATTTATTTATTTTGAGACAGAGTCTCATTTGATCACCCTCCGTAGAGTGCCATGGCATCTTAGCTCACAGCATCCTCAAAACTCTTGGGGTCAAACAGTTTCTCTTATCTCAGCCTCCCAGGTAGCTGGGACTACAGGTACCCACCACGATACCTGGCTATTTTTTTAGAGACAAGGGTCTTGCTCTTGCTCAGTTTTGTCTCAAACTCGTGAGCTCAGGCAACCCACTGGCCCCAGCCTCCCAAGTGCTGGGATTATAGGCAGGAGCCACCATGCCCAGCCCAGTATGATTAATTTTAATCATATCTTTTATTTAATCCAATATATCTAAAATATTTCATGCAACCAATATAAATTATTATTTTTTTTTTTTTAAAGAGACAGAGTCTCACTTTGTTGCCCTCAGTAGAGTGCGGTAGCATCATAGCTCACAGCAACCTCCAGCTCTTGGGCTTAGGTGATTCTCTTGCCTCAGCCTCCGGAGCAGCTGGAACTACAGGCACCCACCACAATGCCTGGCTATTTTTTGTTGTGGTTTGGCCAGGACCAGGTTTGAACTTACCACCCTCGGTATATGGAGCCGGCTCCCTACTCACTGAGGCACAGGCGCCACCCCATAAATTATTAATGTAATATTTTACCTTCTATTTTTTGTTCTTAGTCTTTAAAATATGGTGTACATTTTACACTTACAACATGTCTCAGTACAGGCTGCCCCATTTCAAGTGCACAATTAGCCACATGTGGCTAGTGACTATTTTTTTGACAGTGCAGATCCAGACCTTGGCCCTAGAGGGATTTTATGTTCATTTTTGGCCAATGGGAAGCAATAAAGGGGTTTTAACAAGAGAGCAAAATGATCTGATGGAGCCCCACTAGAATGTTCACTCCATGAGAGTAAGAACATTTTTTTTGTCCATTGTTGTATTCCTAGCACCTAGAACAGTGCTTGGCTTATAGTAAATATTAGTTGAGTGAGTAAATGAATGAATGAATGAATGAATACAAGATAATTAAAGCCACAGAATTCACTTTTGCAATGTAATCTTACAAATAACTATCAGTCTGAGTCCAAAAACAACTTTTATTTCTATTTGTTTGTCTTTTGAGCAGGTTATGATTAGAAGACGTATTTTAAGTGGGCTGGTACCTTTTATAGTAATCTTTACAGGGTCTCATAAAAGTGAATGACTCCCCACATTTCACAGAGTGAAATGAATCTATAATAACAATTTTTATAACTCGAGTTATAAACAGTTCATGTTGCCATTAAAAAAAAAAAAAAGTACTAAAACATTCCCTGTGAGTTCACTCTATTTAATATGTGAATAGCTAGTAAAAAATTTGTGAAAGAGTAAGGTACTTATAATTAGCTGGATAATACTGAAGACAGAAAAACTTTTGCAACTTTTTCTAGAAGCTGTAGATTTGCTTTATTTCTGAATTCCTTCAAAAACACTGAAACTAAAATTAGAGAAGCCAGCTTGTGTTTGGTTTAAAAGGATTCATGCTGTCTTCCTACTCCTCCATCTGTTGAAACAGTTTTTAGGTGTTGGCATGGAACTAGAACATGCAAGAACCCAACTTGCCACAGTTCTGGGATAGCAAAGGCCTTTACCCACAGATCTGAATTAATTTAATTTATTTTGTCTGTACAGCACATCAATTTGGATGCTTTATAATGGAACAAATCACAACCTAATGGCATCCAGAAGCTAGCTTCCAAAGGGAGAATAGATAAAATGACACTAGCACAGAAATTTGAGAATGTTAATATTGTTTCACTTAACTTAAAGACATTTTTCCACTTAATGGTAGAACTGTAACCATTATCAGAGTAACTCCATCCCAAAGATCTCAGGAATGGAGGTTGTTTAGAGGAAATAAGGCCTAAATTATATGGTCCATCTATGTATATCAGCACATAAAAATGCTTATCTGGCTAGGTATTGTGTGATATGTAACAACATTTACTTTCTTTTTTAGTGGGAACATCGTAGGTTATCATGTGATTGTTCCATGTAATTCCTGCCTTCTTTCCTGCAACAACGGACACTTCTGGATGTTTCACAGCCAGGCAGTTTATAGTATTAACAGACTAGACTCCACTGGTAAGAAGCAATGGACTTAAATATTTCTATAACATTTCTCTGTAAATACCAGAATGAAATTCCCTAGTAGATCACTTCGGGATTCTTTTTAGACTTTCTTAGCTGGATTGGATCAGCTACAGTGAGACTTTAATCTTTTTTTCCCAACAATCACATGAAAATGATTAGGCAAAGTTCATTGTCATTTCTGTTTTCTTTTTTTTTTGAGACAGAGTCTCACTTTCTTGCCCCCAGTAGAGTGCTGTAGCCTCATAGCTCACAGCAATCTCAAACTCTTGAGCTCAGGGATCGTCTTGCCTCAGCCTGGGACTGTTACCTGGGACTTCTGGCACCCATAGAAACTCCTATCTAATTTTTAGATATGGAGTCTCACTCTTGTACTTTTTTTTTTTTTTTTGCAGTTTTTGGCCGGGCCTGGGTTTGAACCCACCACCTCTGGCATATGGGGCCAGTGCCCTACTCCTTTGAGCCACAGGCGCCGCCCCATGGAGTCTCACTCTTGCTTCAGGCTAGTCTAGAACCCATGAGCTCTGGCAATCCACCCACCTCAGCCTCCCAGAATGCTGGGATTACAGATGTGAGCCACCGTTCCCGGGCATCATTTCTGTTTTCATTCTTGTATTTAAGGGTCTCAAACTTAACTAGATTTCTTGGTCTTTTAAAATTAATGTTTCAAATGCTCGAAGCTGCTGCCTTGATACATTCTCTGACTCCAGAGAATTCTTGAAGATTTTAGATTTAATAGTCGACTGCAGCACACACACAGGGAAGAAAGGGAGGGAGGGAGCCCTTGGGTGATAGGGCTAACGGGAGTAGGTAATGCTTCAGGATAAAAACATTTTGAAATCTATATTAATAAGTTAGAGAGAATTTTAGTCAAAGGAAATACTTAATACCATTGTGTTGTACAGGCATATTTTGGAGATATTACTAATTCAGTTCCTGACCACTACAATAAAGCAAACATCATTATAAAGAGAATCACACAATTTTTGGTTTCCCAGGGCATATAAAAGTTATATTTACAATATACTGCAGTCAATATTAAGTATATAATAGCATTGTAACAATGTATATACCTTTTTTTTTTTTTTTTTTTTTTTTTAGACAAAGCCTCAAGCTGTCACCCTGGTTAGAGTGCTGTAGCATCACAGCTCACAGCAACCTCCAATTTCTGGGCTCAAGAGAGTCTCCTGCCTCCACCTCCCAAGTAGCTGGGACCACAGGCGCCAGCCACAACGCCCGG
>CAUYON010179931.1:0-49842 GCA_963573935.1 Arctocebus calabarensis
GTAAACGAGAAAATATCATGAATGGTATGTCAATCAGGTTGATAAAATATCTCAGATTGCATGTGAAGCCCCCACACTGTACCCCATGGTTGAACTAATGTACACAACTATGATTCAATAAAAAAAAAATAAAAAATAAAAATAAAATAAAAGGTTTAATAAACTATCTAATTATACAATTTAAATGAGAATTACAGAACTAATTTATTGAGTGCTCCAATACGCCACATTTTCTTATACAGTAAAAATATTTAGTAAAAATATTGAGTATGTACACATGTTTTAATGAATTTGAGTTCTTTTTTTTTTGTAGAGACAGAGTCTCACTTTATTGCCCTCAGTGGAGTGCTGTGGCATCATGCAGCTCACAGCAACCTCCAGCTCCTGGGCTTAGGCGATTCTCTTGCCTCAGACTCCTGAGTAGCTGGGACTACAGGCACCCGCCACCCGGCTATTTTTCTGTTTTGCAGTTCAGCTGAGGCCAGGCTTGAACCCGCCAGCTTCGGTATATGGGGCCAGCACCCTACTCGATGAGCCACAGGCACCGCCCTGAATTTGAATTCTTGATAACCATAGACCTTGTAGGCTGTTTGCAGTTTTCTTAAAAAAAAAAAAAAAAAAAATATATATATATATATATATATATATATGGATAATTTTGGTTCATTTGTTAAGTATAACCAAATTCAGTCTGAGTCTGGTTTATCTACCAGGGAGAATTTTATCCTTCCAAGGAGAGTGCATTTCCCATTTCAGTGCACTAATGTGAATTTCCTGATGTTACTTATGTATCAATTATATGAGACATTTATGTTGTCGATAACTTAAACCAGGGATACCAAAAATGCATGCAAAAGTTAAGAGATCTTGTTAGAAGTAAAATTGATCATTCCCCCAAACTGTATGAATTTCAAGTAATATGGCTGTGAGAAACATGTCTAAATACATTTGACCAGTAATGGTACCATCAATTTAACTTCAAAAAGTAATACATAGAATATATAGCTAACATCCCTTAAAATGTCCATACATTTTTTGGCACCCTCTGTATATTAAGTTTCTACTAAATGCTTGAACTTGATTCTGTGACTTGACCCATGCTCTGACAGTGAGGATGCATGCTGAATTCTATTTATACTCATTCTAATAGGGGCTCGCTAATCTACAAAGGGTCCATAGATTAAAGTTACCATATTACTTACTTCTGAAATGTGATTTAAGTCTTCAGTCTCCTACTCACGTTGCTTCACTGCCTGAATTGGGATTCAAATAATATATTCACTAATTCTACTAAAGATTCTGTCTGAGAGATCATAATTGTTTAAGATATTTAAATTAAAAATTTTTTTGAAACCGAGTCTTACTTCGACACCCTGGGCAGAGTGCCCTGGTGTCACAGCTCACAGCAACCTCCAACTCTTGGGCTCAAACGATTCTCTACCCTCAGCCTCCTGAGTAGCTGGGTTTACTGCTACTCGCCACAATGCTCAGCTATTTTTAGACTGATAGTATTTGCTCTTGCTCAGGCTGGTCTCAAACCTGTGAGCTCAGGCAATCCACCCGCCTCGGCCTCCCACAGTGCTGGGATTACAGGCGTGAGCCACTGTGCCTGCCCTTTGGATTAAATCTTCTTGTGATCTAATCTTCTTGTGTATGGATTCTTTGACTTGCTGTCAAATACCAGCCTATTTTTCTGGATGGTCTTTTTACCATTGTCCTTGGTTTGGTCTTGTGTTTCTCAGAGTGTAAAACAGAATAGTAGGCATAAAAGATATACTCTGGAAAGAAGCAAAAGGAGGTAAGGAGTCACATAAATGGAGGAAGTAATGCATTCTTCTTGGAAAATTCATATACACATTAGCATACTAACGGCTTGGAAAAGTCCTGTAGTGAAGAAAACTATTTAATTTTAGTCTGCCAGTAACTCAATTTGAACTCACGCTCCCTTTAGTTTCAAGAACTTTTACATGGTAACCCACAGAACTCAAAGGGAAATTGCAATACTAGTGATAAAAAGTTTTCTTGTCATTTCCCGCACGTCAGGACTTTGCTCCTTTGTAACCCGCTGCCTGATTTCTTTCTGCTGTCCTCAGCTTCTTTGGTCTCATTCCGATTTCAAGACTGAGATACTGGTTCATCCCCTCAAATGAAACCTGCTCTGGCTGCTTAGTGTTGCTGGTTTTGCATTCTGGGCTCCAGATTGTTAGTATGTATCTCTACGCAGAGAATCAGTCCTCTGTGCCTTAGTTTTGTGTTTGCATTTTCACTTCTCCACCTGACTGGGAGCATTGTGCAAATAGAGACTATCCCTCGTGGGGCTTGGCATTTCATGAATGATGGATTAAAAAAAAAAGTTTAACAAATAAAATTTAGAGAAACCTGGATTGCTCAATTAAATAAACATATGTTCATTACTTTTCATTCATCTCCTCACCTATTTGTTTCAGAAATATACCTGTATATTGAATTATTGTACTCTGTGCTAATCACTGTGTGATATATCTGTAAATAATAAGAGGAAGATTCCTTGCCATTGGGGCATTTATACTCTAGAGTGAGAAAGAGAGAGAAGAAGAAGAAGAGAAAAAAGGAGGAGAAGAAATAGTTAATTTTTAAAAATCAAAGAAATAAAAAGTAAAAGTAAAATTAATTCTCTGACAAGTGGGTTGTGGGTAGAGAGGGACAGGGGGATTGTATTAGATTGCTAGGCTGCCGTGATGAAGTGCCACAGACTGGTGACATATAAAACAGAAATTTGTTTTCTCACAGTGGAGGGTAGAAGTCCAAGATCAAGGTGTTAGTCGGCCTGGCTTCCTCTGCCTCTGGCTTGTAGGTGTCTGTTTTCCTGCTGTGTCATCACAAGATCACCCCTCGTCTGCCTGTTGCCTGTGTCCTAGGTCTCCTCTGTTATTAAGGACACCAGTCAAATTAGATTGGGGCCCAATCACAGGATCTGATTTAATACCTCCTTAAAGACCCTGTATCCAAATACAGTCACGTTCTGAGGTTCTGAGGATTGTTAGGACCTGCATGCAGTTCCACCCATAAGTGCTGTAGGATTTAGAGAATGTTACCAAACCATGGGGATCAAGGATGGCTTACCAGGAGAAGTGTGAAATGAACAGAGATGTAACGGATAGAAATTGATAAGTAAAGACCTGGGGAAGGGTAAGTTATAGTCCAGGTGAGAAAAAGGCAAGAACTGTGGTGGACAGGAGGGCACAGGCTAGGCTCCTAGAGTGACCGAGTGCCTGGCACAGGAGGAATGGTCAGAGAGGAAGGTGGGTGAGATTGGGTGGGTCAGGGAGGTAAGGACTCTGTCTTACCCCAGAGCACTGGAAATCCTCTGAGTGTTTGAAACAAGGGTGGCATGATCAGATTTGCATTTTGAAAAGGTCACAGTGGCTACAGTATGGGGAACGGATTGGAGGGCAGCCAGAATCAATGGGGAAATAAGAGAGAGAAAGGACAAGAAAAAGGCGTACGACTGGGGCTGGAGGGTGCCCAAATTTAACTTTTTCTAAGAAGTTGCTTTGATAAGGTAAGAGAAGGATTAGTAGCCAGAGAAGGGCATGAGGTTCGGTTTTTATTTATTTAAAGACATGAGCATGTTTAAAAGTAGATGGGCAGCTGCTGTGGAAACAGTATGGTGGTTCCTCAAAAAGTTAAACATAGAATCACCATATGACCCAGCAATTCTACTCCTAGGTATCTGCCCAAAAGAATGAAAACAAGGACTCAAAAGACAGTAGCACTATTCATAGCAGCCAAGAGCTAGAAGCAGCTCAAATGTCCATCAGCTGATGAATGGATAAACAAAATGTGATATATTCTTATAAGGAATATGAGTATGTTGTAAAGGAGTGAATTACATGCAACATAAACGGAACGCAAAAATATGCAAAGTGGGAGGAGGCAGCCCAAAAAAGGTCATGCTGTGTGATTCTAGTTATATGACATATCCAGAAGAGGTAAATCCATACAGACAGAAAGCAGATAAGGGGTTGCTATAGGCCGTGGGGAAGTTAATGGGGGAATGACTGCTTAATGAGTTTGGGGTTCCCTTTTGAGGGATGAAAATGGTTGGGGGTTAGATAGAGGTAATAGTTGCCAAGTATTGAGAAAGTACTAAACGCTGCTGTTCTGCACATTTTAAACTAGTTGATTTTGTTAACAAAGAAAGTTGCTGGGAAGATTCCAGATAAAAAGCAGAGAAATGAGTTAAAGAGTGGTAAGTTTCTGCTAATTTGTGAAAAGACGGAATTAAAGCAAAAGTGGAGAAATTTGCCTAAAAGAAGTTTGTGAGATAGCTCCTTTATTATAATAGGAGGGAGGGAAGAAAGATGGGCGGACAGAGATGGTCGGTGCCTGGACAGCCCATGCTGTCGCATCTGTTTTCTCTATGAATTAGCACGTAAGATCTCCGTGTGTTGAGAACAAAGGGAGTTAAAGGATGGCTTAAACATATAGGGATAATTAAAAGAAATTGAAAAAATCATTGGAGAAAATGAGAAAGCATAAACCAGGGATAAATAGGTTCAGAGACTATTTGATACTGGGCTTTTGCAGTTACAAAGGAACCTATTGATCTGCCATTTTAAATGATTTCCCCCTCCCCCCCAGCTATATTTAACTACTCAGGTGCAGGCAGAGAGAAAGAATTGGATAACCGAGGAGTGGGGATTTGCCGGACTCACATGATGAAAAGAGAGTGAGGTAAAAAGAATCAAGCTATTGACAAGAGTGCTCCGGGAACAATGAGTCCTGAAACGCGGGAAACGGGAGAAGGAAAGAAATGGCTGGTTAAATAGGAGAAAATAGAGAGATCGACTCGCTAGAAACACACACGAGTTCAATAAAGACCAAGGATGGCCCAGTCAAGTGTGCTAAAAACAGGCGCTGTTAGATGAAGGCGGTGTAGTAATTACTTATTTTGTTTGTGGAATAGATAAAATAGAGGTGTTGACACGAACGGGGTGGGGGGGCTGAATTGGGATGAAGACGACACTGAGAGGCGGGGTCAGTGGGTTGTCTGCATAGATGCTGAGACCATGTGGGCTTTCAGTAGGACCTGGGTAAAAGCCACGTTGGGGGCTTGATGCCAAAGCCTTTAGTTAAAAAAGAGGGAATGTTAGGCTTATCAAACATTCCCTGGGGGTAACGATTCCCTATTTAACAAATGGTGCCAGGAGAACTGGCTGGCAACCTCTAGAAGATGGAAACTGGACCCTCACTTTTTACCATTAACGAAAATTGGTTCTCACTGGATAAAAGATTTAAGCTTAAGACATGAAACTATAAAAATACTAGAAGAGAGTGTAGGGAAAACAGTTGATGATATTGGCCGGGGAAAATATTTTATGAGGAGGACCCCCCCTGGGCAATTGAAGTAACATGAAAAATACATTACTAGGATCTGATCAAGCTAAAAAGCTTCTGCACAGCTAAGGGCACTGTAAGTAAAGCAGATAGACAGCCTTCATAATGGGAGAAGAGTTTTCAGGTTATGTTTCCGACAAAGGTCTGATAAAGAGAATTCACAGAGAACTGAAACTAATTAATAAGAAAAGAACAAACAACCCCATTTCTTTGTGGGCAAGACACTTGAACAGAAACTTCTCTGAAGATGACAGGTGCATGCTCTACAGACACATGAAAAAATGCTCATTGTCTTTAATCATCAGAGAAATGCAAATCTAAACCACTTTGAGATATCACCTAACTCTAGTAAGATTCACCCACATCACAAAATCCCAAAACTACAGATGTTGGCATGGATGTGGAGAGAAAGGAACACTTTTATGATCTTGGTGGGACTGAAAAAATAATTCAGGCTTTTTGGAAAGAAATACAGAGAATTCTCAAGGAACTAAAAGTTGACCTACCTTTTGATCCCACAATATCATTTCTAGGTATTTACCCAGATGAACAAAAATCATTTTGCAACAAAGACATTTGCACCAGAATGTTTATTGCAGCCCAGTTCACAATAGCCAAGTCATGGAAGTGTCCTAAATGTCCATCAACCCATGAATGGATAAACGAATTGTGGTATATACCATGAAATACTATGCAGACATAAAAAAGAGGAAGACGTTACATCTTTTATGTTTACCTGGATGGAGCTGGAACATATTCTTCTTATTAAATGGTGTCAAGAATGGTGGGAAAAGTATCCAATGTACTCAATACTATTATGAAGCCAACATATAAATTCATATGAATGATAAAATACAAAGATAGTCCAGAAAGAAAGAGCAGAGAGGAGAGGGGAGAGGAGAGGGGAGGGTGAGATAAAGGAGGATATTTGGTAAGATTTCACCTAATGTACAGAATGCAAGGGCATATTTCAAAACAACTGAGAGTATATTACAAATATCTTACTGCAAAAAATAAGTAAGGTGATGATTAATTAGTTTGATTTAAGTATTCCACATTCCATATCAAATAATCATATTGTACTTCATAAATACATACAGTTATGATGTAATAAAAATTAAGTAAAAAGAAAGAAATGTCCAGAAAAAAACAAATCTATAGAGATAAAGAGTAGATTAGTGATTGACTGGCTGGGAGTCAGATAGCTTGGGAACTGCTTTAGGGGGTGATGAAAATGTTCCAAACTTGATAGTGGTGATGTTTGCACAACTCTGTGAATATACTAAAAGCCAACAAATTATACACTCTAAATAGGTGAATTACATGACAATAAATCCTTTAAAAAAATAAAAAGAGGGACTGTCAAAGTGCCTTGGGTAAAGGTGGGGTGGATACGTAGAGCCAAACTGGAAGAATGTGATGAGCAGTATTTGGGAAGACAGGTGGGAAGAATGTTGTTTTGAATGGAGTAACAGTGGGAGTTGAGGGTATTAACACTACCTTCTGGCTGATACTTGCTAGAACACTAGAGAGAAACAGCAGCGTGGACGTGTGTTGCAGAGAAACAGCATCACTGAGGAAGAGATAGATTTTAATTCAAGCAAGAAGGAGGATGAAACTCGTGAAAAGGAGTTGGGCATAATGAGAGTGCATCAGACAGAGACTGGTGGTCAAGAAAATAGAAACTATTCTCTGTCTTTCCTACCCTGTGGGTTTAATTCAAAGCACTGGTTGCAAAGATTTTGGCAGGACTGGAAGAGCAAAAGGGGAGAGGCAAGTGACTAAAGGATTGTACAAGGAGAAGCATATTCCCAGCGATTGGAAGCTGCTAGTGTCCAGAGCCCAGCCCTTGCTTCTGAGCTGCTGGGGAAACTGTCACAGCCAGTTCTGGACCCATCTCAACTAGGACTGGACCCACTAAGAATGTGCTTCCCTGGCTGGGCAGTTGGAAATTCCCTGATTCCTGTTACCACCAACACAGTTGCCCGTAACTAGAGAAGAAAACTGCCCCTCCCCCCTTCCCATCTCCTATGTGGTCTTCCCACCATTTTTACCATCATGATTTTAGTCTATTCTACACACAGCAGACAGAAGATCCTTTACATATATTTATGGTCATGCCACTTTGTTCAATAGTATCTGAAACCTTTGTATGTTCTATAGAGTCAAATTCAAGTCATTCATTGCCTGCAGGATGTGTATAGCCCCCCTACTTGGACTTTTCTGACCTCACTTTATTCTTTGCTTCGCCCATTTTGCTCCAGCCTCACTGGTGTCTTGCTGTCACTGCTGCTCACTGGTGTCATGGCTCAGGGCCTTTGCACTTGCTGTTTTCTCTGCCTGAGATCATTTTCCCACAGTTGCAGACATGAGTCACTTGCTCACTGCCTGCAGCTCTCTGCTCAGATGTCCTCTCTGAGTAGCTACTGCCCCCCTCCCTTAGCACTGATGACCATCTGCCGTACCATCTATCCCCCATCCATCTACTTATTTCTCCCTTATTTATCTCCCTCACCAGAAGGTTAGGTTCAAGAGGGCAGGGACTTCATCTGTCTTGTTCTTTGCGGTGTCTCCAGAACCCAAACAGTGAATAGAATGTTAGAAGCACTGAATAAATATTGACTTGAATAAATTCATAAAAGCACCAAGGCTAGAAGGAGAAATAGACACATTGCATTTCATGGAGGACAGTGGGCTAGTCATGGCTTGTTCTTGGCTTTGGATACTAGTTCTGTGATAACCTTGATCCTTGTGAAAACAAGTAAGTTCTACAAACTCACAGGAGAGGCCACTGTCACTCTTTCTGACCTCAACCTTTCTGCTTTGAACTAACTGTTCACTTCTGTTTCTAGATTAAGCATTTTTAAGTTTTCACTTTTGAAAGGTTGAGGATTGTGCTTGATTTATTGCTTTTAACTTGCTTCTGAGAAAGAACATACATAGTTAATACTGATGAAGAAGAATCTATTAATCCATGAAATGTTCTGATTTAATTAAATATTTCTTGGACTTAGTGATTGTTTTGGATAGGAGTATGGAATCAAACTCCACATCTGGGATTTTATGCAGGAAGATCTATGCTTCTGAAATGCATTGATTTACATCTGGAAGGAGTTTCCGAGGTGTGTGTTATTTTTGCCAAGTGGCATAATTTTTTTTTAAAGGGCAGGATAATTTACATATAATGTTGAGTTGTTTGGAAAATATATATCTCCTCCTTTTTTTTTACACTTTGGTTGCTTTGGAGGATTAGTAAATTCTTCCCACACCCCCCATTAAGAGGAATGGGTGTACCCGGGGTGACTGCCATCCCCATCACGGGGCTGCCCTCCTTGCTCTTGGGCACAGTACTGAGGAGCTGGGAGGGAAAGTGTGCAGGCAGACAGAAAGCAAGAAAGAGCAATAACAGAGATGGAAACTCTGCCTAGAGGCAGGAGAGAGGTTAGCAGAAATCCGAGAGGCCAGCCAGGGGAGCAGCAGCTGCCCTGCTTACTGCTTTCTGACAAATCAGCTGCAATGCTTCATAAAAGTCCTCAACCCTTTCAGCAAATACAGGGTGTTTGTTTGTTTTGATTTTTTTTGAATCTTTTTTTTCCTTCTGAGAAGCATATAGTGGGTTTGAGAAGGCAGTGTTTAATTAAGGAAAAAACAATTCAGTTCCTGTGAGTAAATTAATTTCTACCTTAAGGCAACTTAGTGGAGTGTTTCATAAGCCAAATGGAAGACTATGGAAAAAATAAAGATTTCCAGTAGCTGATTTGATGAAAACAGATTAATGTCTAGGATTTTTAGAGGAATGGACAAGAACATTTTTGATCTTTGTAGTAAACCTGTTTTATATTGATTAGGCAAACCAAATCAGACAAATGGACACACTTGGTCAATTCAATTTTCCAAAGGACATCACCACATTTGCAAGGTGACTGGCAAGTGGCGGTGATCCGGAGACCCAGTATGAAGAGGATTTCTGGGAATCTAACTTGGCACAATTATTCAAGTTGCTTCTTTTACTTGACAGCTCTGTCTGGTTCAGACCTAACATTTGTTTGTTTGCATTGGAATGAGATCGGTATACACTAAAGGAAATTTCATCTGTTAAATGATGTTACTAGGTAATTGAGGTCAAAGATTAAATTTTTGCTTTGGTGCTTTATGTCTTACTAATTGGAAAGGCATAGGGAGTTATGTACTTTTTTAAAAATGGGGTTTATGCCAGTTGAAGGATATGATCATGAGTAGGATGTAGGAAATATCTGCTAAAGGACATAAAAATTATAAGTAACCACAATGGAGGCCATGTATCAAACATCTGTTTGAGAAAACCCAATGGGAAGAAGTAATAGTTATCAGAATTTGTTAGTTTTTGGAAGATCAGTATGGTTGGAAATTGGCTGAGGGAGATTTTAGAAGGAAGAATTAGCATGAGAGAAACTTTGTGATGTAAATAGATGGATTAGCTGGCTCCAAGTTCATAAGAACATTTGTAGGAATAAAAACAATCTACAGCAAGAAAGGAGGTTTTAACCACATATTTAAAAGCAGAATTAAGAGTTGGTTAGAGAAAGAAAACCCACAAAAATGCCTTTGGGGGAAATAAAATCAGTAGTACATTTCAACGTTTTCTAAATCTTTTCATATCATCTAATACTTTTGATCAGTGGATAAGTTTGTTCTAAGGTTGACAAGATTAACTGAAGAAGGTTATATGGTACAAGAATAATTAAGAAGTTGTTACAAGTTACTTCTTAGATTGCATCTTTTAATTAAGAATAAGTTATTAGCAGATCTTTGTCATCTTAGTGTTTCAACTTTAAGTCAAAATACATAACAGAACATGAACCACATAAATATCCATGACAATTTACAAGTTAGTATTGTGCTCAACTGTTACGAAGCAAAATATAGCTTTAATTTCTGTTTCATGAAAACTTTTTGCTTATGCAGCCGGTCTATCCCATTTACTCAGTAATTTCACATTCCTCTTAATCTACATTGACATCAACGCTTTCTTTATATGTATCCCTTTTTGTTTCTTTCTAATACTATTATGTACATTTGAACAGATAGGACGGAAACATTTGGAAACAAAAGTATGGGCTATCCCTTGCCCCCCCCCTCCGCCCCCCAGTATAGGATGGGATGAAGAATGCCCTTGGAAAGTCTGAGTTTGTGGGGTTAGGTAGAGACGGCTCTGGAGGGGAAGAATCTGCTCCTGGGCTGGTGCTGTAGAGCTCTTTTCAAGCATTCTTGGTCACAGACTCCTCCTCCGCCTCCTGCCCTTCCTCCTCAATGGCCCAGTTTTAGAGTTGGGTGGCTGTTAAACACTGGTAGCTGTTATCTCAGAAATTTTGAATGTGTCCACCCTGAATTTTGTTGGCTTCTTGAGCATTTCTTTCAAACTTGCCCTTGAGAATGTTAGCAAGCTTGGAAGCTGCCAAAGAATCTGGATGTGTAGGAGGGAGGGAGAAGGAACTTTGATTATTCTTTCACTTTATCATCTGGCTCTCTTTTCTTCCCATCCCTGTCCCCTCTGCTTCCTTCTACCTCCCTTTCTTTCTCCTCCTTCTCTTTAATTCTCTCTCTCTCTCTCTCACACACACACATACCATTTTTCATGGAGAGCTGTAATTCCTTACATAATTTCCCTTCCAAACCCTGTCTTGAAACATTGTTTTCTCATGCCTGAGACGATGATTCATAGAACATACGTGTGTGTGTGTGTGTGTGTGTGTATTTGGTAGATGCTGTAGAAAAACTGAAAAGAGAGCTGCTTGCAGCACCTCCCCCAGGCCTGAATCTGGCATTCACTCATCTCTGCTTTTCCCAAGGTAGGCTTAGACAATGGAAGGAAGGAAAAGTGTTGCTTGTGTCATGAATTATTACGCTTTTAATTTTCACGGGAGTTTAGAACACTGTGGCCCTCTCAGTGAAGAATAATTGTGGCTTTGAAGCGTGGGGGTCGGCTGTGGGGGAAACACTCCCTTCAGGCACTCTGATGTCTTTTCTCAGTGGAAGACTGCTGGGGCTCTCACAGGGGAGATTCCATTTGTCTGACCCAGCAGAGTCTGAGTCACTGCCCACCCAGGGCAGAGTTCAGCCCCCTGGAGCTCACAAGCCCCCACTGCCTTAAAGGCACAGTGCTTGGATTCTGCTGAAGGGAGGGAAGATGCTCCCAAGTAACTGAGCTGGTCCTCTATCATTTCCAGCTGCCTTGTTCCTGTGCGCGTCATTGATGAACATACATTTCTGTGAAAAGGCATTTGCTTACTCAAACTCCCCTTCACTTGAGAACAGAGAAACAGACCTTGGATTTTGTAAGCCTCTGTGAAATTGAGGTCGCCTGTACCATCCACATGGCGAATAAGAATATTTGTTGTATGATTAAAGTTCTCATCCATAGGGGGAGGAAAAATCATTTGCACGTCACGATTTTTCCCACCTCCTTAATTTTCAACCCACTCATTTCATAAATTAACAACAGGTAGCATCAATCTCTCTTCAAAATATGCAAGACACATGTAACCTGGGGGGTGGGGGGGTGGGGGTTCTCAGGTTTTACCAGCTGGTGAAAACAGGTGTTGTCATTAACTTGAACACCCACCTCTTAAAGCCCAAGACTGCCTGCTCGGTTGCTGGAAGTCCAGGATTTTAAAGCATCTTACTCTAAATGCATGTCCTCAGAGCGTGTACGTATATTCATAAGTCCCTCCTTGTTCTTCCTCGCTGAGATGACAACTAAGCGGCCCAACAGTCTGACCTGGACAGACTCCGAGATGCTGTTTGCATCCGACATTCTGACTGCAGGCATCGTGGGCACCACCAAGATTTGGAAGCACTGCAACTGCCAGGATTGGTGCTGGAGGGGCTGGAACTCAAGGACACTCCCACACAGCTGGAACTGTCATGTTGCCGCCATACCCCCCCGCCCCCCCCTCCCGAGGCCACTCCTGGGAGGTGGAAAGATGCCAGTTACTTCTCTGATCTGTACAGTTAATGGGTGAGGGTGGGACAGATTATTTTCCTCTGTACTTGACAGCTTTCAGATATGTATGAAGAAGTAACTTATATTTAACATTTTTATTTGAGAAACTTTGATGTGTACTTCAATTTACTAGCTATCACCTTTAAAACTCTCTGACATGCAGAAATTATCTGGTTGATTTACCATTGTCTTTTGAAGGTTGACTCATTCAGAAATGACGTGACATTTGCATTTGAAATCCGTACTGTATTTATTTCATTGTTCTGAGCCTTGCCAAATAAAAATCGGTGTTTTTTTTTGGTGGGATAATTGTGAGAAAAATACTGTAACAATCATTTAGGAATGCATGGGTTATCCATAGTTCACAACTTTTCCAACTTCAATCTTCCCAAACTCTGCTCAGAACAGCAAAATGACCATGCTGCCCCAAAAGGAAGAACTATACTTCTATTCTGTAGCTGAAACAAATTAATAATAGCAAAAGTAAAAAATTTAAGAAATGGCAGCATAATTTTGCGAATGTTTCTTTATTCCTGATAACATTAAGGAAGAAAAATATAATGCTGATCTTCAAGGTAAGACAATAAAAATCTTCGTATTGAAGATAAATATGTGACGATCAGGAAGGTCTGAGCTGGTGTTCTACAATGTGTAGTTTAGGATTAACACACGAATGTACAGAGACTATGGTTTTATTTTATTTTTTTTTAAAGATAGAGTCTCACTTTGTCGCCCTCAGTAGAGTGCTGTGGCAGTACAGCTCACAGCAACCTCCAACTCTTGGGCTTAAGCGATTCTCTTGCTTCAGCCTCCCGAGTAGCTGGGCCTACAGGCACCCACCATAGCGTCCAGCTATTTTTTTGTTGCAGTTTGGCTAGGGCCGGGTTCAAACCTGCCACCCTCCGTATATGGGGCCGGTGCCCTACCCACTGAGCCACAGGCGCCGCCTGAGACTATGATTTTTAGAAAATGACATTAGTGATGTTCCTGATTAATAATATGGAGATTGGATCAAAATATTTTTTATTATCCTTATAATTTTTTTTTTTGAGACAGAGTCTCACTCTGTCTCCCTGGGTAGAGTGCAGGGGCATCGCAGCTCACAGCAACCTCAAACTCTTGGGCTCAAGTGATCCTCTTGCCTCAGCCTCCTGCATAGCTGACACCACAGTCGCCCACAACCATGCCTGGTTAATTTTTCTATTTTTAATAGAGATGGGTTCTCCCTCTTTCTCGGGTTGCTCTAGAATTCCTGATCTTACCCAATTCACCTGCCTCAGCCTCCCAGAGTGCTTAGATTACAGGATTGGGCTCCCAGCCTTACCCTTACAATTGATACTCAATTAGATTGCTACCTGTAGAATTTACACTACCATTGAACAACAACAATAAACATTTGAAATAAAAACTGCAGCACTGTGCACTGTTCGCATTCCCAAATGACAGCCACTCTTACATAAATCTCAAAATATAGAAATGAAAAACAGTCATATAGAGAGATTTTGTTGAATGGCTCTATTTATGACTGCTTTTCTGTTTCTTCAGATGATTTGAGTCACTTACCCACCCCAGCAGCTCCTGGAAGTAGCATTATTAATTCCATTTTACAGAAAAGGGAATAAGCTCAACAAAGTTAAGAAGTTTGTCTCCCAACCCCTAGCTAGTTGGTGGGAGGGTCGGGATGCAAACTGCAGCAGTCTGGGTTGGAAGCCTGCATTCTGAGTCACCACGCGGACAGTTGTGATGGGAGATGCGCCCAAAAGGATGAAAGTTCACCAGAGACTTTTCTCTTCAGTTCTTTACTGACATAGTCTCAATAATCTCCCGAGAACACGTGGAGAACCAAGTACTTTGCACCGCAAACACCTTGCTTTACAGGTGAAAAAACTGTTGTCGAGGCAGTTCCTGTGAGTCTCCTGATGTTCCTCACAGCTTGCTAGTGAGAGAGGTGAGACTGGGGATGAACTGGATTTTCTTGACATTCATTCACTTTACTGACATTTATCGTCCCAAGCACTTTTTAAGGTATTGAAGATATAGGACAAGACAGACAGGAAGATTATACCATGACTAGAATAGTAATTTGACATTAGGCTAGAGAACCAAGTGGAACACGTGTGTTAAAATAATAAAAAGTGGGATGGACAATAGCAGCCGTCCTCCACCTGGGGGTCGCGACCCACAGGAACTGCATTAAAGGGCCGTGGCCTTGGGAGGGTTGAGAACCACTGGACTACAGGAGAGGGAGGAGGAGAGGCCTGATACCAGTTCTACCATTGTATAGATGAGTTTACCAGGGTTGAGTGATACTAAGCAACATGTCTAGTCTATACTCATACATATTAGAGCCTATCTGGATTCACACCCTGATTCCCCTTCACAGTGGACACAGTGCATGCCTGTGTGCCTCCGTGTGAGTGTGTGTGTGTGTAAGAAGCACATCATAGCCTCCTGGTTGGGGACAGCTCTTAACATCAGCCAATAAAGCTGGTTGGAAGAAGGTATTTAGTCAGTTTGTCAGATTGCCTGGAGCCAGATAGACCCATTTTTTTTTTTTTCTGGAAAAACTCAGCCCAAAGTAGCATCACTTTTTTTTTCATGCTTAATTTCTTTAGAAATCCAAACTCGTAGGTGAGCATCGAGTTCTTCTTCTCTAGGTCAGGGTCAAATTACTATTCTAGTCATGTTCTATTGGGAGCACCTGCTTCCCTGGTAGCTGCAGAGGAGATGGCTCAAAGACCGGAGCTGGGGAAAGCATGCCACCTCCCCAAATTAAAAAAAGGAAGAAAGTTAATCATTTTGGTGTCTAAAAATTCACTTTACTCCGAAAGGCCAGGGAGTCTGTGTCACTTCTATATAGCACCTTGGCAGTAATTCATAAAAGGTGGTCCTTCAGGTAGAATTATTAGAATAAGACATCCAACTCTGAAGAAAATTTGTAAAAGGCATCCCCTTCCTTTTGGTTGACAAATTAGAAAAAGGAGCCCATCCAGGGGTGGGGGGGGGTAACCCCGAGACTTAAACTTTAAGGTGCCAACGGGAGTGACATCTTAACGTCTCACTCTCACTTTCTACAGTTCTATAGAGAAAAAAGAGGGTGAGAATTATTGCAGAGCCCATGGAGGGTCTTTCAGCAAGAGCAACCCATCATTCTGGCCTCTCTGAACCTAAGCTCACCCACCTCTCTCTCAGAGCTAACGTGGCAGAGCTGGCTGGGAGGTGGTTACTGGCCTGGGGCCCTGAAACACTGAGTAATTCCTAGGATGGCTGGGACTGGAGGCACCATTCCAGACACTTCCACGTTGTCTAAAAGTTAAAAAAAAAACAAGAACCTTCCACCACCCAGCTCAAACTGTTGGAGGCAGATCCTTTGGCTCTGAAACAAAACCCATCCCTTTTATGGAAGGACATTGCTGGAAAGTTCTACCATAGAGGAAAGCCATGGATTTTTTTTTCTTTTTCTTTTTTTTAATAGAATAGGGAGGGAACAAGTCAAGGGTGAGGGATGAAAAAGGGATGGCTAAGGAGACTTTACCTCTTTTCCTATAATTGTTGCATCTCCTTCATCACTCTTGCTTTAAAAAGACAAAGATTTGAGCTTCCCTTTAGACCTTTTCCACCGAAAACAGTTGACTGCTTTGGACTTATTGAAGAGTCAAGAAACATGAAGTTTATGATTTCAGAAGAAACAAGACAGAATTTATTGCACATCAAGTCCTACATATGACAACCCAGCATGACCTGTCCCCCCACCAAAAAAAAATAAGCAGTGCAGCTGCTTTCTGGCTGAGTGTTTATTTATTGGAGAAGAGAAAGGTACAATCAAAAAAGAGGGGAATCATGTCAAGATGTTATTGGAGTCAAGCAGATTGACTGCCTGGAGTGACATCCGGGCTGTGTAGAGCAGGGAGGCCAGCAGTGGGGTCAGAATCAGGAGAATATTTCAGGCATGGACTTAGAGTCCCACTATCGATTTTAAATTGAATGACAGGTTTTAGTGCAATTATGAGCTACTTCAAGGTTTTGAGAAGAGAAATGGTATGATCAAATTATTAGAGCAGTGTGATTTTTATTTTAATTAGGACAGACCAAGGGGACCAGGGAGATGAGAAGATCAGCCAGTGAGGCAATTTACTAAGCAAATAAACTCAGGAGCAGAGAAGGTCTTTCTGAAATTGACAAATTAAAGCTCCAGCGTTGCCTGACATTAGAGACAGGAGGTGGTTTCTTTTTTTATTAATTCATTTTATCTGATTCAATTACCTTGTTAGTTCTGACTAACTAGGATCACCAGCTTAATTAGTTCTCTCTTATCGGTCTAGAAATACACCCAAATTATGCCATTTTGTCAATTTATATCTTTATTTATGGCCATGGGTTAGGAAAACTGAAGAAGAAATCCCAGACTAAGGATGACTGAATTTTTTTTCTCTGCCATATTTTGAAAAGCAGGAATTCTTGTTTTTCTTACTTTTTCATCATCGGCCCTAGTCCTTTAGGGGGATTTTAGTCTGAAATCTGAATGTGCTTACCAGCTGGGAAAAATCTGACATTTACTTGATTTTGTCCTTTGGAAGTAAAAGAAAAAAAAATTGGCAGGCTTATTAGACAACAAGTCTGCTTATTTATTTCTTTAATCCCTCCCTAGCTTGCAGACTCTTTTCAAAGCTCTGATAGACCTCTAACCAGTTTTCTGAAGGTAATTTCCCAAAGTGCTGCCTCTAGCCATAGAAAATGCCACGTAGATTTCTGGGTTGATAGAGGCTGAGAAAGCCATTTTGGTTACATTTGCAGCTTTTTCTGTGGTTCTGGGTGGTAACTCCCGATTGCCAACGTTATTCTTTCCTTCTGGGAAGAGCCATAATTGTACTTGGCTTGGTTGACACAAAGACCTCTGAAAAATATGAAGCTGATCCCTCTAGTGTTCTTTTGTGAAGACTACAGTATAGAAAGCTGAATGGAGGAAAACAGCATTACAAAACGGCAGACAATGAGCCCCTAAAGTCATTCTGTTTTTAAAATAACATTAATAAAATGACTTACAATGACAATTCTGTGTGCTGTGTAGAATATTTACAAAAGAAAATGTTTGCGCTTTTCCACAATCCTTATATGTATGGCAGGTGTGCAATTGGCTCACACTATTGAAGGATGTGTGGCATTGGGAATTATCTGCTCAAATGATAAACAATTTAAATACACTGGCCACAGTTATCAGAGCTGCAGAGGCAATGTAAATGTGCCTCATTCTCAGAAATGAATTTACTATGCTGGTTAGGTTTGTCTGACTATATTCATAGACTTCCTGGTCATAAAAAAAGGGGAAGAGATTGCATATATTTTTACATTCTGTTTCTGATGCTCCTGGATGGTCAATAAAAAGAGTATGCTATCTTTTTCATGTTTTTCTTTGACATTTTCTTCTACATTCAGACATTTATTAAACAGCTATTCTATTCCAGGCCCTGAAGATAAAAAAGATAAGATAGAGTCACTTCTCTCAATAAACTACATAATCTCACTGGGAGACAGACTCCTCACTACAATAGAGATGTGTGCAAAGTGCTCAGAACACAAGGGGAAATGATATTAATTGTTAATCTTAGTAAGGAGGATGAAATATTTTAACTAGATTTTGAAGAATGAACAGGAGTTAGAGTTCTCTGATGGGAGATGATTCACCACTTGACATCTTAGACTACTGCCCAGTTCCCTGACAGCTTGATCAGGTTGGGCTTCCAGGGGAAGCTGTGGTGTGGAGGGTAGCTGGCTTTGCAGCTGTGCAGCCTTCATTTCCCTGCACACGACTTCTGGGCTATAACAGTGTCTCCTTCAGTGGCTCCTACTGTTCACATTGACTGAGAACAGCTACACATGGAAATGCCAGCTTTCAATCAAATGAACATCAAATAAAATTGGAAGAAGCATAGGGATAAGTATTTGGACTGCTGCTGTAACTCTGGATTCTGAGCAGAAAGAGGAACTATCAATGCAAACCTAAAAGAAATAATGAGAGTAGGCCCTATTCCATTGTCTGGCTAGAAGCTGGTCCTGATTGAGGGAATCAGACTATGTTTGATGATTTCTAAGAGTCCTTCCAGTTCTGAGAGTCCATGAGTCAATTTTCAGAATTATTACCAAAAAGATTGATTGCCCCCGAGAGTCTAGGTACCCACACAGCCACTCAAGACTCTACCATACTGATATTTCCACTAGACGTTGCCTAACAAGTCTTCTATTAAAAGGCCCCCAACTGACAAGATGATTTGAACACTGACATTGATATGAAAGCTCACTGGCTGGAAAACATTGAGGTATTTTTCAAAAAGCTTCTGACTCTGACTCTCTTGGGCTATAGTTTAGTGCACTGAGAACATTTGGTTCATTACACAAGACATATCTGCAGTTACCTTCTATATGTACAGTCAAACCAAATAATAGTCCTAAAAGTAAAACGCATATTAAGGGTCTTAAGAAATTATAGAATGCAAAATAGTGTTATAATTCGGTATGAATGTCAACATGGTAAGCTAACTATATTTTATAGGCAATCAAAGTAATATTATTATTATTTTGCAGAGACTTTGGTATTTCAATAGCTCCCTAATATTATAACAACAACATGGTTTAATAGCAAAGGCACCAGAGTATATACATTTGATGAAATTACTCAAGGGAAAATGCCATGGGAGGCAGTGCTGAGCCACACATTGAATAGGCAAATTGAGAACTAGAGACTTAAATTGACTATGCTTATTTCCTGTTCTAGCAGGTCTTTAGACATCAGAGTTTCCTGGAGGCTGTGAGTTGACATTGGTATATTGAGATTGCCCTTGTGTCTTCAGCCTTTTTGTGCCTGCATAATCACCATGCACATTGTTGCACTCATCCTACCAGGGTAAGATAATTTTTACACATGCTTGCAGAATAAACAGGCCCTAAATTAATTTGGAAATCAGAACTTAAATATTTAAAAGGAAATCAACATATTTTAGGTGAGCATATACATTAATTATAGAAGGGGCATGGAGAGTGAGAGAACACACCTTGTGAAATGGACCACAGAGGCATTATACTCTTGAAGGCTGAGGATATTTCAACGCCTGAACTTCCCAGTGATGCACTAGCCTCTGCAGATAAATGAGATCACAATGATGTCCATAGCCCAAGATTTTTGTTGTTGCTGTTGTTTGACTTTATTTATACAAAAGATGTTGGACTTGAGCACCTTCAAAACACCCACGCTCTGCCAAATATTTAAAAAAAATGTCTCCAGGGGCTGTGCCCCCTTGTGAAAGGCTAAACAATTTCCCTTGGACTACTGCTATACTTCTGTACACCACAGTGTCTGTCTCTGCTTTGCCCTGCCCTGTGGCTCCCTATCCATCCAGGGACGCTAATTCCCTCCAGGTACACTGGCTACCAGGTCTGGCACTGCTGCTTTTTATGTGGCACTGACACAGGTTGTTTAGGATCCTTGAGATGCCAAATCTGGGAAGGAAAAAAAAAGAAAGGGAGTAGGAAGGTAAGGAAAAGGAAAGATTTTTCTCCCTGATTTATTTCATGGTTGAAAGTGCTGCTTATGCCTTGATGTGTTCCAGAGTAAAGCGTTCTTTGAAGGTTTTACTCACAGCTCTTTCTCAGTGAGATGCAGGCTTATCTATGTACATAAAGAAAGATCAAAAGGCAATGAATCTGAGATTTGGAATTATTTTTATTTGCTTCTCTATACTTGAAATTTTCATTTTTAAAAATTTGTGTGGATATTAATTGTACTTAATGAAAAAAGAAAAAGAAACATCTATAGTTCAAGGTCTGGGCCTTAGTATTATGTTCAAAACCAAAACTTACCCATGAAAAACAAAGATGGCTTATTCTTTGGAGTTGACACTTTTATCAGTGATTTATTGCTTCATATCTCATTTATATATAAAGGTCATTTATGATAATTAGAGAAAAGCCATGGTTAAAAATAAAAGATGAAGTCCAAGAAAAAGGATAGCAGAGAGAGTGCTTAAGGAAGAAATAAAAGTTATTTACTCTGTTAAAAGTGAAAGACTAATGGGAAAACATCTCATCATTGTGGACAATGAGAATGAAGGAGGCACCGTTTATACCAATACATAGTTCTCCATCTTTATTTTCTGTGGCACTGTATATAAAGACTGCTAGCTCTTTGATGGCTCACCTCAAGGGCTAAACTAAGAAATCCGATTACTTTTCTAGAAGCTGTCATGATGACCAGCCAAGCTGTGGCCCTTGGGGACAGTATTTGTATCCTTTGACAACAATTAATGAAACCAATAAATCAATTAGTTAAATTAAATTAAGGTCCACCCAGCTGTTTCCACAGCCTATTCATGTGTAACTAAACGTGATTACAAGGATGCCCTTGACGTGAAATGGATACAATTCAAGTGATCTTTGCTGTCTTTATGTCCTTAATGTTCCCCCCTTTATAAAATTATAGTTATTCTGCCTTCGTCTTGGCTCTGTATTAGATGAACTTTGCTTGGGGGAGAGTTCTTGATAGAGGCAGCAGAAATACTCTTTGTATCACTGAGTGGTAACATAACACCAGGGACCAGTTCTTTCTGTTTATCCCTTTCTTGGATTTAATATGTCTCATTTTCCTGCCAGAATAATCATTGTATTCATGCCCCTTTTGATTACAAGGAGGAGGTTCCTTGCTTCCTTGATGATGCCAACTCCTCCAGCTTCTGCGTTCTTTTCCAGGTCGATTCTGACTGCCCTCCTTCTCTCACTGGATTGTGCTGTTCTTCTGGTTAACTTTGTTTTACTTCCCTGCTTCTCAAAGAACTGAACTGTTTCTCCCACTTCTGCTTCCTTCCTACCCACCAAGTCGCCCTTCTCCACGGTATCGATTCCCTCCCCATCACCGAACTTAGTGGCCCTTCCACCAGCCTTAATCCTCTCTTTGACTTTTCTCCAGACATGGACAGTGCTGACCAGTCCCTCTTTTCTGAACTGCTTAGAGGGTAGCCATGCTACACACCAGATGCTCTCTGTATCTTTTCAAATACATGTTCTTTATCACCTTCATTAACTCTTACACCCATCCACTCCTTCTGCATGTCCCTTAAATATCTGTGGAGTACTCACTGGAGAGGCATTGCTCTAGTTCCTAAATATCAATAAGACATGACCTCGAGCAGCTCAGAGGATACTAGGGGAGGCAGAGGTGGGCAAATAGTCATTATGTGGTCAAATTATAACGAAATGTCCTATACAAGAATATATAGGATGAAGAGGATAATTTTGCCTGGATGGACATGGAAAGAAAAAGATAGATGACACCTATGTTGAATGACCAGGATAAGAAAAAGAGGATGCCATTTCAAAACTAGCGAGCAGTATGCTTAGAGACCAGAAGTTATCAAAGTCTATAATCTGGTCTGATGTGCAATCTGAGACTTGAGAGTATTGTCTGTGGAAGACAATGCTGAAAAGGTAGATTTTGGCTAGACTCTGAAGAGCTGGAATGCTGGCCTGGGGAGTTTAAACATTTTCCCTGAAAATGTGTGGGATAAGATTTTTAAGGGGAATGACATAAACTTACACGGGATGCAAATGACACTTGCCAGTAATGTGGAGAATGGATTGGAGTTAAGAATAATTTAGAATCTCATTTAAATAGTCTAGGAGAAAAACGATTAGGACCTGAACCAGGACAGCTGCAGTGGGAATTGATATTAGACGTCTTGTGCAGATGAAATGGATAAAAGATAGTGTTGATGGTATGTTGAGGATTAGCGATAGAGGAAAAACAATTAAAGATAATTCCAGTGCTTCTGAAAACATTTTTAGATGATGTCTTACCCCTGTGCAAACATTTGAATACTTTCTCACTGCCTCATTGTAGAGTTTGAAATAGAGTTTCTGTATCAATGAACATTCTTTTGATAATAAGTAAAAGGAATCAACTCTGATTAACCAGTCAAAAAAAGAAAAAGAAAAGATTTGAATGATCTGGCCTTGTGAAGGTCATAAGAAATTCATAGATATTTTCTCCAGAATTTTATTCTATAAATTAATTTATTTTCTACCGCCCGAGCCTCTGGATTCTTAGTTCAAATGTGCACACCCTCAGGTTCTGATTGGCTAACTTGAGCCAGGTGTTTTCCCAGCTGCATTCAACTGGGAACAACTGGCACTCTGTATCACCTTGACCATTAGAGGGCTGGTGTGTAAACATCTAACAAAGTAGGAGCCTTCCTGAGTTGGGCAGATGCCGCATGGCAGGGGTTCTGTATGCTCTGAGTTATGGACTCACTTGATCTGATGAAAGCTGATGGGATCTCTTCTGAGAAAAATACACAATCACAAAAATACATTAGAGGATCCATGAGCCAGTTACAAACTATACACAAGCCTTTTGCCTAAACAATAAAGCTCACACGTCAGAGCCCGACTTACCAAGGCCTTCATGATTTCATTTCTAAGGGCCCTTCACTGGTCTTGTATCTTATTCTTCTTTCCTCAGACACTCATGGTGAAAAACAAATTTCTTTCCCAGCTCTGAACTTTTAATCGCGTCACTCCTTTTCTTTATGAAGAGTGTCCAAATCCTCTACTGAAATCCTACGCATCCTTTAATGGTCGAACTAAAGCCTGTTCCTTTTATGATGGGTTGACTCATCTGTCAACACACGAGTGACATCCGCTCTCTTCTTGTCACTGATAATGCTTTCATACCTATTTTTCTCTTGACATTTATTACTTTCTTCTTTACATTATAGTTTCTACACAGTTTATCTTTGCTTTTGGAGTCTAAGATGCTCAGAACAGAAACTGGGTGTTCTTCTGCTTTGTGTCTTGAACCTGTAGTGTTTTCTGCTTGTGTGGGGGCACTCAAGAAATGTTTGTCAAATGAGGGCAAGGCTACTTATGGTCTAATTCAATCCTGCTTGTATTTTTTACAAGTTCTTTTTTTTTCCAAGGGAATGAGTCCTTTTCTTATTTTTGTTTTTCCTACAGTTGTGTTCTCAGGTTTTGTGTTTTATTTCTCTCCCTTGGCAAGTCCCATCTTCTTCCTCTTCTTTTTAAATTTTCCCTTGGATATAAAGTTTTTCCCCTTCAGCTTTTACAATTATTAATAACTTCCATTATTAATTTAATGACTTTCATGTTTTCATTCATTTACAGCCCACAGCCTTTACTCTGGCTTCATTATTCACAGGTGGGAAAATTCTGATCAGTTCGGGAAGCATACTCCCTTCATTGAAATGCATTGTTTCAAATGCACTAAATTGGAGCTGTGAAATCACAGAAGGGAAAATAGTGTCTGATATTTTATTTTAAATGGAGGGTTTTTTTATTATTTCCATTTCACTCTACTATTTCCACTTTCTTAAAATGACCGATTTGGGAATCACTAGTAAGATATTTAAATTAACTTTAGCTAAATGAAAGAGTCCCTCCCCTTTAAGTGCAAAATCACACTTATATACAAAATGGTCCAGTAGGAATTCTTTCCCTTTGGACCTTTTCCTGGTGGAAGTGGGCTGGGTGGGTGGGACAGGGAGGCTTTGCCACACCATGCATGGAAGAACAGCATCCTCTGCTGGTGGGAAGGCCTCTGAGGCTTGAGAGGCCAGAGTGTGGACAGTCACCAAAGCTTTGGAAAATTCTTGGCTGGCATATCCATTTCAGATTGGAAATCAATTTAAGATTTCTTATGCTTATCACTCGTGATATAAGTGAAACTTAGTTAACTTTGTTCCATTGGAAATCAGCAATAAATCCTCTCTTCCTCCTTTCTGTTCTCCCCCAGGGCTTTCTTAACTATTAAGAATTGCTCTCACTCTTCACCACCTTGGAAATTTTCGTTCTGCAAATTTTTTATTATAGTTCCATAACAATGTATAGAGGTTCAAAGGGAGCAACGGGATATCATCATTATTGTTAAGTATTTCATTCGGAACTGGCTACGATGGTGTTCTTGGGGTCTCTATGTGGCTGCCTTGTTAGTGAGCACATCTCATATAATGATGTCTTCTTGCTATTTACAAACTCTTGCTTGGGGTCCACAACCAGCCACTGTTGGATGAAATTTCCATCTACAGCAAATATGTGTGAAATGAAGGTATCTTGTGTTTATTGTAGAAATGTCGGGGGCTGGTTGCTGTGGCTCACGCCTATAATCCTAACTCTGGGAGGCCAAGGTGGGTGGATTGCCTGACCTCAGGCGTTCAAGACAAGCCTGGGCCACAGTGAGACTTGTCTCTAAAAATAGTTGGGCATTGTGGCGGGTGCCTGCAATCCCAGCTACTTGGGAGGCTTGAGGCAAGAGAATGACTTGAGCCCAAGAGTTAGAGGTGACTGTGAACTATGATGCCATGGGGTTTTACTGATGGTGACAGAGTAAGACTGTGTCTAAAAAATAAAATAAAATAAAATAGAGAAATGTGACACTTGACATGTTCTTCTTATAAAGACCATGTTGGTTCAGCTTGCCTTCTCCTCCCTTGGATGCCTGAAGAACAAATTCACCCCAAATTACTGGCTTTATCATGCAATTCATAGGATCTTGCAAAGTGGCATTTCTCTTAGACAGGTGGGAAAAGAAGGTGAGGTAGAATTAAGGACAAATGATCACCAAGAAAGTATACTGTCTTTTATAAGCTTTATTAATTGTGAAATCTCATCCATCCATCCCTGTGATTGTCATGCACATATGGCTTGCTGTCATCATGATTGACAAGTTCCCCAGGGTGACCTTCTGCTGTCTGAGGACATATGAAGACAGGAAAATATTCCATACGGTTTTCAATAGAAATGTCCCCTGAAATTTCCATTTGTAGGCATTTTCATATGATCTGGATGGATCATCAGTTTCTTTCATTAGTGTGTTTCAAGGACTGTGGTCCATGCTATTATGTTTTAGCTCTAACTCATTTGGAATTAAAGGAGTTACCAATATCCTATCAGTACATTTCCTAAATTTCAAATTAGTTTAAATTTGTTTTAAGAATGATACTCATTTTTTTTTTTTTTCAGGAGGCCTGAAGCAGATCTGAACCAAGTCTGGGTTTACCAAATTTTTTCTTTGCTCTGGTTTTATGAAGAAGGTTAATATCTAGCAGCTAATATCCACATATATTCTTTTGCATTACAATCATAACTATATTCACTTACAGTTCTATATTCTAATTTCTTTATGATGGAGCAATTAGCATTAAACCATCTTTGAGCTTATTATGATTACAATGGCTGCTATAATCATAGTTAGTCATAACTATAATTATCATCACAAATATAGTGGCTATTAAACTAAATTTTAATAACTCACTCTATCATTAATATAATTGTTATTATTAACTTTGTGCCCTCTTCTAAGATGCATAATAATGAATAATTGACAGAGATGTAGAAATATGAATCACAGAGCACAGAGTGAGAAATCTCATGCCCTGTACAAATGGATTAAGCACCAAAAGTTTCCTTATAAGTTTATAGTTTGAAACGCATGCAACACTTTCTTCTCACTGCTAACAGGATTATAAATCATTTTGAGTCTTCCAAGCTAGCTTCTGCCTCAAAATCTATTGAAACTATAATGTAGATAAATATAAAACTAACAGGACAAGCAAGGATTGGGGGACTCGGGGCGGCATTAAGCCATGTGCTGCAGGAAGAAAACAGAAAAAGAAATTGTCTTTTCTTTTTTGGAAATGAGGTTGATTACAGGCAAAATTTAGTAATAGCCATTTTTTTTTTCTCGCCTTCGGTCAGTCGGTTTCCCCTTATATTAGCCTGAGCTAAGTTCACTATGGTGGGATAATCTCACCCCAAAGTAATGCCAGGATGGTGGGAACATGGCTATTTCATTTCCAGTTAGGTTCAGGGAGCAGAGGCAATGAAAGCACACCCTGGGAATGGGCTTCCACCCACGTGTTGGGAGCCTGTCCTTGCCTGTGGCTTGTCTCGGCCTTACCTGGGCCAGGAGTTTGGGATGCACTTCCCTCAGTTGTTGTAGAAGATTGTAGGGTGCCAGAGAAGAAGTCTAGAACTTGTTAGCTTTCATGCCTCTGTTTATTGCCCTCACCCTTAATTGACCATCTGCAGATCTGGCTTCCATAGTCTCTCCCACCGCTGCCCTCTACTGGCCGTTCTCCGGATCCCAGTGTAGTGTAGGCTTTTCCATCTCTTGCTAGAACTACTACGTTCAAGTTCATACTTCCATCCTGTGCCCTCACATTTCCCAATTTTTCACTTATACTGCTCCTGACTTTGTCTCCTCAAACCCATTTATTAATCATCGACTTTATCCCCAACCACTATGGTGTTAGTCTCCCCTTAAAAAAAAAAAAACCTTTACAGTTTTTTTTGGCCTACATAATAAAATTCAATGCTTTGAATAAGAATCTTCAAGACTCAGCCTTAGCCCCTCTCTCTGAGTCATCTCCCTGTATGCTAGACCTCAGCGACGTGGTTTTCTGAACACAGCACACGCTTTCTCCTCTTCGCAGATTTGCGCATACTGTTCCTCTGCCGGGGAGGTCTTCCCTCTTATTTTCCTGTCAAATGCTTGCCAATCCTTCACTAGCAAATTTCGATTTCTTTCACCAAGTATTTAGGTACCAATTGCTCTCCTCCCTCATCTTAAAATTAGTATTAATTTTGTAATTAATTAGAATTAAACTTCCCTTTGTCCTTTACTTCTCAATCGATAGCAATACTTCGTTGATCTGGTCTCTGTCGGTCACCTGCTTGTGCCAGGCACCATTAGAGATTTGGAGGATGAACAATACTGGCCAAGATCCTGCCTCAGAGGAGCTTTTTTTCGTACATCCTGGCCTGAGAACCTAAAAGAATAGATTTGTCATTTACTGAGAAATACTGTTTGTGGAACAGGTTTGAGGGTAAAATTTGGAATCTGATTTTTGGAATAAGTTCCAGAGGTCTATTGTACCATATGTAAACTATTGTTAATAACAATGCATTGTATTATTGAAAATCGCTAAGAGAAAAGATTTTAAATATTCTCGTCACAAAAAAAATAATAAACATATGTATAAGGTAATAATATATTGAGCCATTCTACAATGTGTACGTATTTCAAAACATCCAGCCGGGTGCAGTGGCTCATAGCTGTTATCTTAGCCTTTGGGAGGCTGAGGCAGGAGGATGGCTAGAGCCCAGATTTAGAGGCTGCAGTGAGCTATGATGACACCACTGTACTCCAGCCTGGGCCTGGGTAACAGAGTGAGATCCTGTCTCTTAAAAAACAAAACAAAGGAAAGCCTAAACCTCAAAGCATTCTGTTGTACGTAATAAATATATATATTTTTTATTTGTCAAATAAATAAATAATTTTTAAAAGAATGTAGTTTTTAACCATTGAATATGAAATGCTTTTGGAATGGGTCTAATACATGGGAGCAAAGGTGTACATTTGGGAATTGTCAAATATATACGTGTCCAGAAGGCACGTTAAAGTCATTTGATTGAGTAAGATCTCCTGAGTGAGAATGAAAAGAGCAGAGATGCCTGGGGCCACATGAATGCTGGAAAAGTTAGTCCAGGAGATCAGAGGGCGCTGCCAGTAGGGTGGAAGGAGAACCAGGAGACAGCATTAAGTGAGGAAGGTGGTTCAGGAAGGGAGGTGGCACCCAACTGTGTCCATGCTGCTGAGGAGCTGAGAAAGATGACTAGGAATTTCCTTTGAATCAGCAACGAGCTGGTCACTGCGGGGGCTCCACAAGTAGTTGATTCCTGAGTGTAAGTAGCAAGAATGGACAATTATTTCTAGTGTCCAGGAGGCGGGGAACTGAGGCAATGGCTGGAGGAAGTGCAAGTGGGAGAGCTTACATTTGTTTGCATGTTAATGAACTGATCCAACAGAGACGGAAAACTTCACTTTCTCTCATTTATGAGAAAAAAGGACAATTGCAGCGGCCTTCAGTGGGGAACAAAAGGGTTGTCCTTGCCCTGGAGCCCTGACTATTCATTCATTGTGGGAAGGAAGGCAGATGTTGCTGTCTTGGTAGATTTGGAAGTAAAGATGGTGGTGGTTGTTGTGGAAATTATAGAAATTCTCAGCTTTTTCTCTTTTTTCCCCCGAGTGAAATTAGCCAGTTTCATTGGCAGAGAGAGAGAGGGAAAAGGCTTAGAAGTTTGAGGAAAGAGCAGAAAGCGTGAATCGTGATCTAGGAAAAAAGGGATTATTCATCTTGTTTGTGTTCTTCATTTTCTTTTCAATTCTGTCTTTCCCGTTTCCTCACCAAACTTCCAGCAGGGGCTGTTCCCCAGAAAAGGGACTTGAAAAATGTTGGCACCATGAATGGATTGGAAACTCTTTTTCTTTAAAGCCTGGGCATTGAGGGTCAATGGTTGAAGGCTATTTTGGAGGCTTTGGATAATTAGACTGTCCTCTCTTTTTACATTTACCCACAGCTATTTTCTATCTTTCCATATTTTAAACTAGGAGTTCAGCACACTTGCATTGGAGCCATATTTTGCAAAAAAAAAAAAAAAATGTGTTTCTGTTGACATCAGATAAGAGTTGAGTTGTGAAATACATCTCTTTAAAGGATTAACCATGCTTCCAAAAGGCTCTTTGTTGTGAGATTTGCTACCAGATGGGGAATTCTAGGCCCTGGATGTTAACAGTATTCTTGTGATTGCAGAAAAATAGCTTCAATTTTGTGTAAGCAAAATGAACATATATACGTAAAACAAGATGACTTTGTAAGTAGATATGCAAATAAGAATGAAAAAACATACTTAAGTTGCTTACGGATTAGAGAAATGAAAATGGAAAAAGATTGCTTCTAATTAACCAGAGCATGCCTAGAACATACTACCGCCACCACTTACTTTCCCAGCATGGTTTCAGGAGCTGGGATGGCATGCAGAAGAAATATTTGATCCAGCTCTGACTCTCAGAGAAGCTGTCCTTATTTTAAAGTGTTGGAAGACTGCTAATATGAGGTGTAGCAGCAATTTTGAAAGCATTAGAAATCTAGTTTGGACTGAAGCAGTTAGGAAAGGCTTCCTGGAGGAGGTGGACCTTATGCATTAGAGAACTCTTATTTATCTGAGTGTAACTTTTATTCAGGTGGATTTATTTTCATAAAGCGGGGACTCTGTTTTTCAACTCCTACTGTATTTGACTTGCTCGCCAATTAATTTTGTATGTGTGTAAATTATTATTCAACAGTTTCATATTTAAAGTCCCCTGGGTGGCTTGGTGCTGTGGGTACCCTGGTGAACAACATGATGTCTGCCCTTGAGAAAACTGTAGTATAATGGACAGAGGCTGGCTTGTATGCGTCCTTTTTGGCCTTTACAATAGAAGTTTCCACTTCTTGCCAATCTATATATTAATCCTTTCCTGTCTTCAAGAAAAACATATTTGGGGGTTGAACCACAGAAGATACTGGAATAAAGTATTTACCCAGTAAGGCTCCTGAGCTACTGCTGGGTGGGGGAGATTGAAGGGTTACAAAGGGCAGCTGTAGGGCGTGCACAGGTTAAATCTGTTTTGAGTTTAGTATCCAAGCAGGTGAATTTCCTTCCAGAATAGTCTCCCCTCTTCCTCCCACTAGCAGACACAGATTGAGGAGAGGCTTCACCTGCAGCATATTCCATGCGCTCAGTCAAGTATAAAAGGACAAGAGACAACTGTTCCACTTGCTTCAGCACCTAGTTGTAGGTCATCTTCTATGTGCAAAGCACTAATGTAGATGCGGAGCGACATAGGCTCTGCTTTCAGCAGCTTGTACAGGTCAAGCACCTTTTATCTGCAATGCTTCGGACAAGAAGGGATTGGGAGTTTGGAATTTTTTGAAGTTTGAATATTGACATACACATAATGAGATATCTTGGGGATGGGACCCAAGTCTAAACAGGAATTTACATTTACTATGTTTCATATATACCCTATATACATAACCCTGAAGGTAATTTTATACAATTTTTTAAAATAATTCTGTGCATGGAACAAAATTTTGACTGTGACTTATCGTGTAAGGGTCAGGCATGGAATTTTTCACTATGGTGTTGTTCTGGTGCTCAAAATGTTTTGGACTGTAGAGCATTTTGCATTTTCATATTAGGGGTGCTCATATTAGGGGTGTAGGAGACAGGCAATGAGCAGATAGCTAAATATGTCATATGTCATGCAGTGATTCATGCTGTGAAGCAAAGCAAAATGAAATTGTATAAGGCTGGAAGTGGGGCTCATGCCTGCAACCCTGGCACTCCGGGAGGCCAAAGTGGGAGGATTGCTTGAGCTTAGGCACTTGAGGAGACCAACCTGAGCAAGACCCCCATCTCTACTAAAAATAGAAAAATCAGCCAGGTGTTGTGGTGTGAGCCTGTAGTCCCAGCTACTAGGGAGGCTGAGGCAGGAAGACTACGTGAGCCCAGGAGTTGGAGATTGCTGTGAACTATGATGATACCACTCCACGCTACTCAGGGAGACAAAGCAATACTCTCTCTCAAAAACAGAAACACAATTGCCTAAAATGGAGTAAGGGGAGGGAAGACGGGAGGAAGAAAGAGAGAGAGAAAAGAGAAAGAAAGGCAAGAGTGAGAGGGAGAAGGGCAGAGAGGGAAAGAGAGAAAGGGAGGGAGGGAAGAGGAGAGAAAAGAGAAAGAGAGAAAGGAGAAAGGGAGGGAGAGAGGGAGAAAAGAGGGAGAGAGAAAAGAGAGATAGAGGAGAGAGGGAGAGAAAGAGGGAGAGAGAGAAAAGAAAGAAAAAAGAGAGAGGGAGAGAAAGGGAGGGAAGGAGATAGAAAGGAAAGAGAAGGAGGGAGAGAAAAGAGAGGGAGAGAGAGAGGGAGAAAGAGAGGGAGAGAGAGAAAAGAGACAGAGAGGGTGAGACAGGGAGGGAGGGAGACAGAGGCAGTGAGAGAGAGAAGAGAGAGAAGGAGGGAGAGAAAGGAGAGAGAGGGGGGGAGAGAAAGAAAAGAGAGAGGGAGAGAGAGAGAAAACAGAGAGGAAGAGAGACAGAGAAAGAAAGGGAGAGGAGCGATAGATCTGCAATTTTAGGTTGACGGTCAGAGAAATCAACTCCCGTGTGAGGTCTGAGCGGAGACCTGAAGAGTACAAGGAAGGGAGCAGGCTATGGGTCTGTGGAGAAGCTCATTTCAGAAAAACAAGTGGCTGAATGAAGAAGCTGCGAACTGAGGGATTGTCCAATGAGCAGGTGCCAAAGGTGAGGCTCCTGGGAGTGGGCGTGGCTGCGGCTGCGGCTGGACTCCCAAGAGCACAACTGAACCATCCAGAACGCCCTCCTTAGCCCTGTGCGCTGGCTTTCCCCTGCCTCATGGGATGATTTGATTTCTCTCAGAGTTCCGGCTCTGTCATCTCAGAAAACCCTCTTGTCATTTTCGTGAAGTCCTACAGCTGTTGCTGCCTCCTGCTTATAGACCTGTAGCGCTGGCTCAGGCACTTTGCAGAGGATCCCTCTCCCTCCCAGGGGCCTCAGAATCCAGAAGCATCCTGTTCCTGCCACCTGGGCTGCTCATGCCGGGCAGGGCTCACCCCCTCCTCATTGTTACCTTTCCTTCATCACAACGGCCTCATCTCCGCTTCTGTGTATTTTCTGAAACTTGGCGGACCGTCCTCACTCAGCAGAACACATGGCTCGGTCCCACTGCGGCGTTAGGTCCCCGCGGTGGCATCCCTGCCGCTGAAAGCCCTTGCTGGACCACACAATCCAAGGTAGCTGCCCCTCTCCTCAGCATCCCGTTGCCTTCGTAGCTCTTAATGCTAACAAAATTGCAAATGACCTTAGTTATTTAATTGTTATTTAATTGTTTATTCAATCTCAGCTTGTGAGAACAAAGACTTGTTTTGTTCACTGTCGCCTCCGAGGGCCTGTCAGAATGCCTGCATGGAAAGGGAATCTTATATTAAGTCTAAACATCAGTGAATGAGAGAAACAATATGAGTCCCCTGAGTTTGGCAGACCCTCCACAGTGATCGCAGTCAGGATTCCGGTGGGTGGAACTAAGTAAGCCATAGCCTGAAAGAATTCTTCCTGGCAGGGCTGACTGCTGCCTGGGTGCTACATTATATTCATATATCCCAGGTTCGATCCATTGACCCCTTTTTATTCTAACGGAGAGAATACTCTGGTTCAGACTATTTGTATTTTAATGTCTATGCCTAGCGTGTCTGAATGGATTAATACAGACCCAGTATGGAATTGCATGGAGAAGAGATACTGGAGTTTTGAAACTGCGAGGCTCGGATTTTGTTTAAATGGCGCATTGTTCAGGCATTCATTGGATGACAATGTGAGAAATGATTTTCCTGCCTCTGCTGTCAGGTGGTCTGATTCCCTGAGATATGGGGAGTGGGGAAGGGTGTGCCTTAGGGGGAGAAAAAAACTCTGAATGCACTGGTTTCTTTGGAATCAAGTGAGAAAATGAAATCTGATTTTGTGTTTATTCAGCTGCTGGGAATGAACACAGCTGTAACAATAATCCACGAGAGAAAGACATTTAACGGGACACTTTCTCACTTGTGCGGACTGTGCCCTGCGTGGGGACTGCTCTCTGGCCTGCTCCTTGCCTCAAGCCCTTGCCTTTTGGGGTAGGGTCGTACCACCAGTGAAAAATAAAACCTACGGTGCCTGCAGCTTCCTGGGGAGAGGTAGGGGAGGGAACCAGTGCAGAAGTGAGTCTGCTTTAAATAAAAAAACAGAAACAAAAACAGTCAAACAAACAAGCAAACAAACAAAATGAGAGGAACAGGTTGAAATCAGTCCTCCCGTTAGTCTATTTGTTAGAAGAACAAATACTACTACATTAGAGAGTGGCCCATTTATAAATAACAAAGGGAACGTAAAAGAACATACCCAGAAAAACAGAGCTCCTGTTACAGCGTAGGAAACTGCCCGGAGAGCACAGATACCCCCAATTCTCTCTCCCTCACCTGCATATAGAAAGGAAAAATAATTTCATCTTCTTTGACAAAAATAATAACAGTAAGAAAACCCAAACAGTGGCGACAGCTGCACTACCTGCTTCTTTAATATTTAAAGTGAAAGTACTTTGGCTTCATGTTGGTCTCACTTAATGGTGTTTAACCTTAAAATGAAAGTTTTGTCATCGCCATGGCTTAATTTTGGCTAACCCTAGGTCCTCCCTTACTGCATGGTCGGATATGGTAGCCAGTGGCCACCTATGGCTGTTTAAATTGAAAGTCAGATTTAATACAATTAAAAATGGATTTGCTCAAACACTGGCCCCACTGTAAGTGCTCGATAGCCCCAAGTGGCCACTGGCTGCTGACCTGCGCAGACATAGGGTGTTTCCATGGGCATAACACTGCTCTGGAAACTAAAGGCACATGTCAGAAGGAAGCCAGGTACGAGAGAGGTTTGCAAGGCATTTTTTATCTAGGGAATAATTTCTTGAACAAAACTGTATGTGGAAACTCAATATGTACCAGTGATAATTGTGGAGCTGCTGTTATCAAAGTTAAAATAGAAGGTTCTGGGTCCCTGCTCATTTATTGCCTATTCCCACCTACCTAAACCTTCCAGGTCACCGGAGGGCACAGGTTGAAAATCTCGAGTGCAGTTGTGTGGTCTTTGGAGTGAGCATACCTGGGTTTGAATTTTGGCTCTTCCTCTTCCTAGTGTGAACTTGACAGTTCTGGGAACTTTCTGAAAAGCAGTTTTCTTATCTGCAGCATCCATCAGCCATCTCTGAAGGTTGTACAGGCAGGTTTAATTTTCTCATTTCTCAGATGAAGAATCGAAGCTTGGCAAAGCCGCATGCCCGCCAGACGGCCACCCAGCGAGTGGAGGCCAGAGCCGGGACCAAGCCCAGTCCTTTCTCAGCGCTATTTCACTCCACTGCTTTACAATTTCCTGTTCAAATTGAAATTTTTCAAGCCAAGCCACTTTTTAAAAAACCAGCTGTCTAGATGTCACTAGCGATTTTTTATTTCCTGGATCCATATAACATGTGAATACTTCTAAATGTATTGAAGCAGAAGTTGCCACCCTTGAACTAGCAAACGCTGTTTAAGTCAAATCTTCTTTGCTACCCTCACACTTCTTTGATATGCTTCATGCTCCTCTCTCCGCAGAGGGTGGAAAACAAGAACAAGCAAACACAACTCTCTGACTTATCACACTCACTCGAAAAAGAAGGGCTATGTCTGAAAAATCCACATTTTCAATGGTGGAATAAAATCCACATTTTCAATAGTGGAATTGGAAGCCAACACTTTCTCAGAGTCGGTCTGAAAAACACCCTCCCGTTTCATGGGGCCCAGCACAAGACTCAGCTGGCCTGTGACCTCTATCATTTCTAACCACCCATGGCCACTCAAGGAGAGTTTTGACAGACAGAAAGCTTACTGGTTTTCAATGTTGACATAACTAGTGGGTGATTTTAGCATAAGTTAACCAGGAGTTGCAGAAATTTCATGATTATCAGAAAAATCCACTGCTGGGCTCCCCGGCCCTAACTGCCGTTTCTCCCTCCAGGTGGGAGCTTCTATCGTAGAGTGGCCTTGGAAACTTTGTCACTGGAAGAGCACAACTCGATGGCAGGAAGCCCCTGGTGGAGGCTTGAAGATGGTCACCAAGGGGAGGCCAGGAGACGAGGGCTGCTTGGCTTTTGTCACTGTGCGACTTGGGACAAGCATGCTAATGTCTTTGTGACTCAATTCCCTCTTCTGTATTTGCTTAGGTCCCTTTGCTTTCCATTTGTCTTTTTTTTCATTTGTTAAAGTCCAGTTATGTCACTGACCATGAAAACTAGTCAACAGCCAGACCATAGCTGCTTCGTTGGGGCTGGCATTGCCACGCTCCCATGGCTCTCCGGGGACTGTTCACAAGGTATTTTTTATGTACTTCATAGCAGAGACTCTACTTTCGGAGGATGCACTGGGTAATAATTTGTGTGCGACAGTGGAGATGGCAGCGGCAGCAGTGGGTGCCCTGACAGCACAGTTCTCTATATGTCCGATAGCCACTGGCTGGTTCATCCTTGCACGCTTTCCTTGAGCCAGATGGAGAGGACAGATGCAGAGTTAGCTTGTATTTCTACTTTCATTTTTCCCAAGTACAGTGGATTCTATCTGCTCCTGCATACTTTTCCTATGCCACAACTCAGATATGCAGCCCTTCTCCCCTGTGGTCACTTGAAGCCCCAGCTGTATGGGATGCATTCTGCTTGCCTTACTTCTCAGCTGTCTAGAATTCCTCAGCATTCCTCCAAGTGGAAGAAAGTCTGCGTTCCTACTCCCCCCCCCAAGAAGAAAAGTTGAGAATTTTGGCTTTCTTTAATTTGATCCAGTTCCTACTCCAATGTGCCCTCTGCCTCCCTACAACTATTTTTACATCAATGAAATAATAATCAAACTCTAATATCTTAGTTATAAAATATAGTAGCTTATTATTAATAAACTATCCAAAAATGGCAGAAGACGGGGAATGGGGGCAGAGTTTTTGACAGGACAGTGCCAAGAAAGGCACGACTAGCAGAGACACTTGAGTGGGTAGAGACTCGGTGTCCCAGGGATGAGTGTGGAAGTGGGGCCAGGACGTGGCATTGAATGTGCACAGAGCAGTGTAGAAAGGAAGGAAGGAGGCACACTTTAGTGTCCCCCCAGCTTCCCCAGAGTTATCCTCCTGCAATTCCTACTCTACCATTCCTTAAGAAATGCTTGTTTCATGTGAACAAAGCATACCCAAGACATTTTTCAAGGCTCTACTTTGCCAAGTACAGAAGGAACTTTCTGGTACCAAAATATAAGAATTGGGAGAAATCCTTTCAGTTGTGTAGATGAGGCAATTCTGCTGTGGCATCATCTGCTGGGGACCTTTGAGAAAAGAAGGTTCATTTCCATGAATTCAGATCAAGTGAGTCTTTACCTAGGGTTTGGAAGAGGTTATGTCCAGGACAAAGAAAAAGAATACAAGTCTAGAACTTCCTGAGAATGAGCGAAGAAATGGATGCATGAGTTTCACGTTGCACTAGCAAAATTTTAAAGATTTTCACTCTTCTAAATCATAAAGATTGTTTATGTTCTCCTCTTAGTCTTTCCATTGACCGGCTGTGTAGAAGGTCACCTGTACAGTCCTTTCAAACTGATTAAAGGTAAGTCCTCTAAAATGATTTCTGGACCAGAAGAAAGGGATGCCTAACAGTTTTAAGTCCTTTTTTATATCCATCATAAGATGACTCTGGTGTAAACCCAAGAAATTCTTCCTAATGTGAATCAGGGAACTCAGCTTTCATAGTAGAAGGGAAACACAAATCAGATCACCAATAAATTATCCTACCAGTGGGGGGCACCATTATCCATATCCTTTGCTCCCCAAGACAGTACTGACAACAAGGCTAAATTTAGTGAAATTTAGAGAAACAGACTCCTTTAGGGCTCTTTACAAACTGTTCCATTAGAAGTCCATCTCTTTTAGTTTACTTTTAGTCTTTATAATAGTTGTAAGGCTTTACAGCTAAAGGCTTCCTCTCTTAAATGTTTATTTTCAGTAATATGAATTGTAGAAATATAGTGGCAATAGTATGAGTTGCAGTAATTAATTTTCTACTTCAACTGCTAGTATTCTATGAATCCTCCTACTTTTATTTCAACTACTCGTATTATTGTTATATTAGTAATGTGCAAGTGTGATGTGTTGGGGCTTTAGACACACAATGTTTGATGCTTATAAGCCTTCTGTGAGGGGACCTGGAATTTGGTCTTCGATACATCTGTCTCCAAAGGTCATACTTTCGCATCCTGCTTCGTTCCTTATCTTCCCGCACAATATGGCCATAGCTGTATAATCCCTACCTACATAGAGAATGTATTAAAATATACACAGTCCAAGAAGTGCGAACTTCAAAGGGCCATGCAGGAAGTGCAAATGGTTGTCCAAAAATGGACTGTTTCCTTTGTGTTCACTAACTCTGGCTTGTCTTTAATGCTTCAAAGTTATCTTGATGTCATTTTAAAGGCAATTGAGGGAGCATCCATGGAGACAAACGGTTCCTGCAGCCTGTTGCTGAATGCATATTAAGTTCTATTCACGGATTTCCTAGCAACCAGAGCCCTATGACGCACAGAGGCTGTGAGCTTGCGTTATATGCGTGTAGAGAAATTAAATCACTTGGAATTTATTATTAATATTTTTAGAAAGTCTCACTAGATTAGCTGTTTGAATTGTGTTATCCGAGTTTCTATCAGCAGTCGGGACCAGTCACATCCAAAGTCATTGAAGACTCTGATTTTCACAAAAGCTACAGTTAGAGATTATCTTTGTTTTAATATTTTTGACAGTTAAGGATTTGGTTGGGAAATAAGAAAATTAAAAAAAAAAGAAATTTGCTCTAGCAGCTTGTGATCTTGGCAAAGTTCTCCAACTTGAGACAAACATAATATAAATGAACAGTAGGCATCTTCATGAGAAGAGACAACAACCTCATTTGCTTCCAAAAGACGTGGTGAAACTAAAGAACGTAAATTTAACAAACCAGACCTTCATATTGTATAAGGGGAAGGTGGAATGATTTTCATACTAGGATTCACTGAATATATTGTTTTGCAGGCTCAGGGAACATTTGTTCTTATAATTCCAACCGAAGTGGTACAGGCATCTCACAAGTTTCTCTCAAGTTTTAATCCATGTTTTACTGGCTATACAAGTCAAATATACATGGGGTTGGCTGTAGTATGAATGTTTGCATGCAAATTCATGGACGGACATGCACATATACAATGGATTGTTCTTAAATTTAGGGATCTCATTTCTGAACGTAAGTTCACCATACAAAGTCCCTCTAAGGCACTGAGATGTCTTTAAAAAACACATTTGGATTAGATATACAAATTAAGAAGAATTTTTTTTTTTTTTGAGACAGAGGTCTCATTCTGTTCCTCAGGCTGGAGTGCAGTGTTATCATCATAGCTCACAGCAGCCTCAAATTCTTGAGCTCAAGTGATCCTCCTGCCTCAGCCTCCTCAGTAGCTGGGAGTAGAGGCTCCCACCACCACACTCAGCTAATTTAAAACATTTTTTGTTTTTTTTTTTTGTAAAGACCAGTTCTCACAAAGTTGCTCAGGCCGTTCTTAAACTCCTGGCCTCAAGTTATCCTCCCACCTTGTCCTCCCAAAGTTCTGTGACCACAGGTGTGCACCACCACATCAGGCCTACACGAGGTATTTGAAAGTATGACTACTTGTATGTCAACTTGAGAGGTTTACTACTTAAATCTAATGATTCTACTTGGCTTGGAATATTTTTAAAACTTCAATTTTAGAATCACCTTTACTGGCATAGTTTTATAAAAACACCATTAATGGTGAAAAGTCTTCCTTTGAACATATATTTGATGTCTGCTCCTTGGGTGGTTATTAAAACTGGTTATTACCTATTAGTGTTCTTATTACCCATTACCCCAAACTATGAAAGTGGCAAAACATCATTATGCATGAGTCGCAAAATGAGATCAGGTTGTCTCAGTGAATGAAGCCAATGAGATGGCAATCTGAGCAATGAGTCCAGCCCACCTGTGTCCTTGATGTTGGTATCAATAGTTGTCAAAAGAAGAGTCCCTTCATGTGGAACCAATTGCTTATATGATCTTCATGACTAATGTAGAGTACTTCCAGGTAACAATGAGAACCAAAGGTGAACTAAGGTTTCTCACAAATGCTTAAAACATACACTCTCATTGGATACTTGAAACCAAAACATTAAAAACAACTCATCAAATATCTATAAAAGTTATCTAAATTCTCTCCCCTTAAGCTATTTGTTTCTCATGAAAACAGTGTATTTAAGAGTATCAGTTATATACATGTTTAACTCTTAATTATCACCGAAGTAATTTGAAGAGTTATACAATAAAACCTTTAAGGGAAGAGTAAATCAATGAGTGACGTAGGGAAATATGCTAGAAGGGGCAAAACCTTTCTAGCAATCAAGGTTACCAGGAAATCACTGTAGGTTACCTAATCTCATAATACGGTATGAATAAGCATTTCAGTTTCTCAAGACTGCCAAAAGGATGTCTCTGTGAAGGTTTTTATATAACTCACATATACACACAGTGCTCAGAATTTTTATTAGAAATTTTACAAAATATTGGATTTTTCTTATAAAGCTGTTTATTGCATGGATAAGGAACATTGATAAAAGCAAGGGTTAAATGTTAAAGTAGAATTCAACAAAAGGGTAGATCTATGTTATTTAAAATAACCTTTGGTTGACTAGTGCCCTAGGCTATTTTGATCTTTAGCCACGCTGGTTGAGTGTGCTGGATACTTGGACTGATAAGTGTACAGGCTGAAGCCACAGTTGGTCAAAGCCTCTCCATCATGGTGAGTGGAGGGTGTGAACTACTCTGTCTAATTTCCATTGAGCCCAGTGTGCTCAAAAGGTCTCTTTGGAAGAGTAGTTGAGAAAATGTACCCCATAGAAAGCCTGTGGGGTCCCCAGTATGGTGGTCATGGGGGACTATCACAGTGCTTACCCTGCTTTCAGCCAAAGGATTCTAATTCTATACTTTTTCAAGTGAATTCATTTCTATAAAAGCAAAAAGTTTAGAAATCACTTGCTTACAGACTGATGTTGGGGGCTTATTTGCTCTTGATGAAAACTTTGGAATAATGGCTTGTGTGTTGAGAGAAATGAGCAGTTTTCAGACTTTCAAACACTTCTGCTCTCTCCAAAATCACTGATTATGGGTGGATTTCATTTCAGTGTTAGTTTAGCATTTCATATTAATGGCCACCTGTTGCCAGATGGGAAAGCAATGATGGTGTCCAATGGAGTATGCCCTTACTGTGCTGCACATGGCTACGGGCTGCTTTGGGAAAAACGACCTCAGAGTGTTTTCAGCAAAAATTAATTATTTTGGAATGAATGTGCCAGTTTTCCTCCAAGTAGCTAAATGTCAGTAAACTGGAAATAACTTGTCTTCCTAGGGATTTTGAGGTTAGCACAGATTTTTACATATATATATGTGTGTGTGTGTATACACATATATTTCAGATTAAAACAAATTATCAAGAATGTCAACCCTCTCTGACAATGTACTAATTCAAAAGAACTTAAAAAAAAACTCTCATTGAAAGATTGATCTCACATAGAATGCAATTTTGGATCTGGGCCCTCGTAGGGGTTCTCTTTCCAGTTCTCCTTGTATCTTTCCTTTGACAGACGATATGGGAATAACAAAAATCATGATTCATTTACTGAAAGAAGGGAGTCTAGGAGATGGGGTTTGGGCAAGAGAAACTTGGCAAGTGTTTGCTGGCCAAAACTGACCAAAGAAACTAAGGGCAAAGCAGTGAGATTTACTGTTTCCTTGACTTTTGAATTTACCTAACCCCCTTGGACAATATTTCTAAGTTTTAAAAAATCCTTTAGAATTATTCAGAATTTCAAAACTTAATCTCAGACCAAATAAAACTAATTATTCTTTTTTCTATGTAATAGCACCATTTATTGGAATTAATTCATTGTTTTTTAATTTTCCATCCTCCCATCTTTGTATTGCTAACATACAGAAATGTACTTTGCTCCTTGTCTTCCCCAGAACTGTTTATTCCTAATAAATGATGAGACAAAATACTTTAATTAAAAAAAATATAATACAAGCTGCTATTCTTTTATAGTATTGATCCCTTTGATAATCTTTGAAAATTCCTACATCTACATCAAAACTTGCAATTAGGGTGGCGCCTGTGGCTCAATGGGCTAAGGCGCCAGCCACGTACACCTGAGCTGGCGGGTTCGAATCCAGCCCAGGCCCGCCAAACAACAATGACGGCTGCAACTAAAAAATGGCCGGGCGTTGTGGCGGGCACCTATAGTCCCAGCTACTTGGGAGGCGGAGGCAGGAGACTCGCTTGAGCCCAGGAATTGGAGGTTGCTGTGAGCTGTGATGCCACAGCACTCTAACCAGGGTGACAGCTTGAGGCTCTGTCTCAAAAAAAAAAAAACTTGCAATTAGGTCATTACTAATATTTTCTTGTTTTCATCTTTTATTATTTCATTTACCTCATGAAGCATCACAATCCACACGTGTGTGATTTAAAAACTTACATGTTAACAAATCTTATTTGCTTAGTCATTGTAAGTTTTTCTTAAAATGAGGATTAAATGGTAAGATTCTGGAAGAGCTTAATCCTATATTTCTCACAATAAGTGCTAAATAAATGTTTGTTAAACAAGTCAACTGCCCTATTGTTGATAATTTTTGTTGCTTAATATTTATGGATTATAAGTAGTACTTCATTGTCTTTAAATTTAACTTTAAATAAATATTATAGGCTATTTCTTTGGGCTATGATTCCTTGCTCCCAAACTGGGCAAAAGTCTCTAGTTCTTCTAGTAAATTCTACTTTGCATTGTTCTCTAATGTATAACAAATCTACAGATAAGACACTAATAAACTAATAACGTAATTACTCATATTCCTATTTTTTCACCTTTCCACAACTTTGAGTTTTTTATTTATTTTGCTAACTTACCAGACATGATCCTGTTCCTGGACCATCAATTAAGCAACATGTGGAATGTGAAAGTTCTGCATCAGAAGCCCCTGGGATGCTTGTTGAAAATGTTATAAACCTAGGTTACTTGGAGATTTACTTAAAAAGTGTCTTGAGGTAGGATCTGGAAATCTTCATGTTGAACAAGCTTTCAAGGCAATTCTTAAACACGCTACAACTTCAGAACCACTGTTTTGTAATTATCTTAATTTGTTTTTCTTTAGCTGAGAGTAAAGTTCAGCATAATATTTTTGACTTGTAGGTACCGTAGGGAACTGGCAGGATTCTACTATAGCAAGTAAACAAATCTCTCCAATCCTTGCTTCTCCTCCCCATACCCCTCTGTACTTCTCTGATCGAAGGTAGTGGGGGGTGATTTGCTCCTGTAAGCTAATTTGTTGACTGTGTTGGTACGTAGTTCTAAGAGAACTGGATGTTAGAAAAGACCAGATCTTAATATTTTAGAGAGTACACAAATTACAACTGCATCTGATTTAGCTGTCACATGGATCCTGTTACTATAACTGAATGAGATAGTGTTGGAAAATGAAACATGAGGTCATCAGAAATGATTAGCTATGACCTTGGCAGAAGAAATAGTAGTTTCCTGGGGGGAGAAATAGAAACTCAATACTCTGGTTAAATAAAATAATTAAGACAAGAGAATTAACTAAACATTTCTCATATTCTTTATGCATAATAAAGTGATCCATCAAGCCCTTTAGTTTTAATTCACTTTATCTCTGAAATATTCCTTTCATTCTATGTTAATAAGACATAAGTTGAGAAACGAAAGGAATGTAGATGTAAGTGTCCCTATGAGGCAGGAGTAGGGTGAGAAAGGTGTCAGAAAAGAAAAGAGTTCAGCAATAAAAACTGATTGTCAGTGGCCCCCCCCAATAATTAATGATGTAAAAAGACATTGATGACAAAGCAGATTCCAGAATAAATATATAATCCAACTCTGCTGAGGATACAGCTAAAAAGTGGTTTGCTTTCATGTATTTTATACAAAATAAGCCCAAGCAGTAATGTGTAAACTAAAATGAAGGAAGATTACAATGATGTGAAAAAGTGTTGTTTCTCAGCCTGTAAAACCTGGAGGACACTGACTGTAAGAAAATCATGACAGAAAGAGTTTTATTTAGGATGGATTTTTTTAGGAGGCAAATTTGAGAAGCGGAACTAAGTTACATTTTCTTGCCCTTTACAAAAGTAGAGACTCACTTACAGAGTGAAAAGGAACTAGCATTTCTTCTACACCCTGTATGGACAGACCCTGAGTTAGACACGTCATACAAGTTCTCTCATTTAATTTTCCCCTCAAATTGGTGAGTAACACTTTTATGTTCCAAACAAGGCATACAATCTAAAGTGTTTGGGAATCCTGCAACATAGAGATAATTAACTCAATCCCTTACCCTGATCCTTAAAGTTTTCTTTTCTTTTTTTTGCAGTTTTTGGCCAGGGCTGGGTTTGAACCCACCACCTCCAGTATATGGGGCCGGTGCCCTACTCTTTGAGCCAGAGGTGCTACCCCCTTAAAGCTTTTAATTTACTTTCAGTTCCCAACTTTATCTCCCACTCCTATCTTCATCTTTTCATCCTCAGAGACTTTCAATATCACCGATGAGAGAGAAAGAGAGAAAGAGAGAAAGAGAATCTATGCTGGTTACATATGTTTCTTTTGTAACCTCATTTTTCATCAATATCTTTTGACCTACCTAAACATTTTCTACCATATCATTTTAATAGGTCTATTGGATTTCTACACATGAGTGGCAACTTTGGGGCATAAATGTATCTTTATATTAATTTGTGCCCTCCAACCCTACCTTGGCTTGACTAAGTGGACTAGTCACAGAACATTTCTGTTTGCTCATCCCTAAAAGATCTGTTGGTTACTCATCTCCCTCTGAGAGAGATGGCAATGTTTTATAGCCATATATTAGGCAAGCCATAAAAATGCAGACCTATCTAAATGATAGTGATTTAGATTTATATAATTTAGAGACAGAATGCATTTGAAAAATGATCTAGGCTACCACTCACTGTATTTTATAGACAAAATGACTGAGGCCCAGGGAAGTTAAGTACCTCGCCTAGGGTTATGAGGGTAGAAGCAGAATTGAGAATCTGGTTCTCAAAATTCAAATCGTACTCTTACACTCCTTCTGCATTATCACAATTGCTTTTCAAAGAGATTACTTTTCTGGACAGTGAAATAATAATTTTGCCTAGCACTTGCATGGTATTTTCAAATCCACTGTGTTTTCTGATTCAATTCCCTTAAAAACCCTCTAAGACAGGTGTCCTCAAACTTTTTAAACAGGGGATCAATTCACTGTCCCTCAGACCGTTGGAAGGCTGGACTATAGTTTAAAAAAAAATATGAACAAATTCCTGTGCACACTGCACATACCTTATTTGGAAGTAAAAAAAAACAGGAACAAATACAATTCACACCAACGCATGTGGCCTGCGGGCCGTAGTTTGAGGACCCCTGCTCTAAGATAAAAACCTTATGATTATCTTTCCCCATTGGAAGCTAGGGCCAGCAGAGAGAAAGATGTGCTCAGGCATCCTAGATAGTTACAGACGTCAGGCAACTCATGATGTCTTTTACACCAGATACTGTGCTCAGGCCTTTATATATATTACCTTATTTTACCCTTGACTGAGTGAGGTATTATTACTATCCCCATCTTACAGATGAAAACATTTTAGTGAAGTTGAGATTACCCATCTAGGATGTGACATAATCAGGATTCGAATCTGTGTCGCCTGACTCCGACGCCCACACTGTATTCACTTTGCTGTGTTGCATTTATATGTCAGTTCAGTCTCATTCAATTCTCTATTCATTCACCAAACAATTGTGAAGGTTCCACTTCGTGTCAGCCTCCATGCTAGGTACTAAGAAGAAAAAACAAGAAATAAGACATGGTCCCTGGCCAAGAAGGGTAATTTTATGTGTAAAAATTTAATGTAAACATGAAGTTTGATGGAAGAATGTATGAGGGCCAGTGGGGACAACGTAGTTTATATCCTTGATTTCTTAGCATTTAATACACTTTCCAGAAATCAGACTCACAGAAGATAAGTTCGTGTAGGCCTGAGAGACAAGCTGGGCATTTCAAATTGAAGTAGATGTCTGTGTTTGACTCAGACATGGTTAGCCTGCCATACTATCATGCTGTTTTAATAGCCCTACTCATTTCAAATTTCTTCACACAAAGGAGATGAGAATATTGATGTGTCATGTGTGGTAATGGAAAGGGTTAATAATGGGAAGGACCTGAAAACATGTGCTGACTGTTGAAAGTCCAACATGCAGTCTTAATTTAAAGTCAGGCTTTTGATATATTTATTAGTCTGCTTGGGCTGCCATTATAATAAAATCCCAGACTGATGGTTTAACAGCAGAAGGTTATTTTCTTATAGTCCTGGAGGCTGCGATGAAGGAGTCAGCAGATTCAGTTCCTGATGAGGGCCGTCTTCCTGGTTTCTGAATGGCTGTCTTCTTTCTGTGTCCTCGTATGGCAGACAGTGATACTTCTCTCTTGCTCTTTTTACAAAGTCACTAATTCCTTCTTGAGTGTCCCATCCTCATGACCTCATACAACCCTATTTACCCCCCAAAGGACTCATCTCCAAATACCGTCATGCTGGGGATTAAGACTTTTTTGAGGGGGCACAATTCAGTCAATAGCAGTGTGTGTCACCAACAACAGTCTGGAAACTAATTGCATAATCACACACTTATTATTCTGTTTCAAGCCTGAGGAAACCACATCATCTTCCATGTTTGTCTTACACCTTCCTATATTTTCATTTTTTACTATTACGACTCAGAGAGGTGTGGATGAAAATTTTTAGCTATTTACTTAGGAGCTGAAATGAGTGGCATGGAAGAATTGGCGACCACAAAAAGGTAAGGAATCACATTCTTCTGGTAGGTGTTGCAAATGAGAAATTTCTGCCCAAAACCTTGGAACCAAATTAAGAATTAGCATAAAAAGTTAAATGCTAAAGTCAAGTCTTAAAGCTGCTAATGGGAGGGAGGAGAGGGATAAAAAATTACTTAATGGCTACTATATAAAAGCATTCAATATTTTAAGTATATTATGTACTTTTCCCTTTAGAATTAACTTCTGATTTCAGGATTAATGAGTCAGGGGAGTTTTGTTCATGGGTTTATTAAAAGAAATAAGATTAGTGACTCAGATAAGCTAACTGAGTTCATTAAGGCAAATTATTTTATATAGTTCCTCCGTTCCTCTGAATTTTCAGAACAATTAAAGTAATATTAATCATACATTCTGAATTTTAGGAAAAGTTAAAACTATACCTAATTCAAATTTATTATATTTTGTGAAAGTTTTTATAAAAAAATCTACCAAGCCCACAGAAGTTTCAATAATATGGCAAGTCACTATCAAGATGATCAAGTGACGTACGTTTTGGTCTCATTCCTACTACCATGGCACCAAGACATTCATTGCATGTCTTCTGGGCAACACCATACCAGTCCTGGCCCTTGGTTCCTGGACTCTGACCTCTCTGCGGAACCCTTGATGGTGATTCTATATAACCAGACCTGTTACAACTGCCCCTCTTCCTGCTCCTGGTGGGTCCCTGGTTTAATACATTGAATGAAAAGAGAGAGCACGATGGAATCACTGAAAGAAGTCACACTGTCCAGTTTCCTCTGAGAAGCCTCTAGGGACACAGAGGGAGACAGTGACTCTTTGCTGTTTAATATGCATTTTCCATAAATGCCTCAGAAATGAAGGCCACCTCTGAATCACAAAACCCAATTACATCAATCTATCATAAAAATTTCTAAAACATGTCTCTTCTGCCCCAGAAACACAAAGGAACATATCCCAAATGGATACTCTCATACTGGAGTTGCTTTGAATTAAGAGCTACATAAATTGAATTTCAAATTAAGTGGGCCTCTTAGTAATTGTTCAAAATGGGATTCTAGGTCTGAGGCTTTCAGTGCCATGGCACGATTACAAGTCTGAGTTTTCCTTGACATTTTGACTGTTGACTGTTAGGGGATCCAAGGACCATGTTTATAAATCCATGTCTATTTCATTCAGGTTTTGACAGTTTAGGGGAAATAAAGACTTCTAATGTGGTAATTTTACTCAAACTTCTAAGTCCAGTATTCAAACTCACAAGACTGGCTTATTTATTGACAATAGTTGGGATCATTGTTGGAACTTTGGAGAAGAAGAGAGACTTGAATAGGCTAAGTTCAGTTAAGTAGAAAACTTGCAAAAGTAAGGTTTTGTTTATTAGATTTTAACAAGTTTCCTATGAAAGAAAATAATTGTGTAGATGAATTCTCATTACTGATAGCTGTCTCAGGAGAATGAATCAGTGAGTTTCTCTGAGTGATGGGTTTTTTATCTTCATGGATTCTGAGCACAGTATAACTGATGCTTCCCTTTGCATTTTATCTGCTAGATAGTTTACAGCCCACAACTATCGTTTGGGCTTTTTTTTTGCAAATTTATCAGACTTTATAGTATATATTTCGCAAAACCTTATTTCCTTATTCCATCTTTTCTTCTTTTACTTTATTTGATTCATGCCACTTTGTCAAATACATTTTCTTTTGCTACATTGTATCTATTTTGAAACTTCTTAAGTATTTTTATCAATATAAGGCAAAGTACGAACAAATAATGTTAGCAGGGTCAATGAAAGCATAGCAAATGGTAAACATTACTATTTTAAAACCAAGTATCATTAGGTAATGTAAAGTTTTGCTAGTTTTTTATTCAATTAATTCTGAAGCATGTGTTAATCTTTGCTGTACAAGGCAGGTGAGAAGGGATGGGGAATTCTATTTGTTTTTAAAACACCTACACGCAAAAGGGTGGGGACTTAGTCTGTTCCAGACCAAGTCTGGTGGCTGCTTAATTTTCCCTGTCAATTGCTGTTTGAAGATTACAGGGCCAGGCCAAAGCTGATAATTCTAAGTTTGCACCAGTATAGCTATATCAGTTGTTAAACTATTGACATATCTTCCATTAGAAGTATTTGATAGGGAAGCTTTACCCACTGCTCCGAATTCTCCCTGTCATCCTGGACATCTTTTTACATTCCTGGGCCTTCCCCTTGCAAACCATCAACTAAAGGGGCTAATGTTTAGTGCCATAGATTCCTCTTGTACCCTGCTCCATTCTGATTGGTTGGTATCTCAAAGTAATAATCTTAAATATTTTGAATAGCCTCCCTGGGCTAAATCTACATATGTAAACCAAGATACATTTTGCAAAACTAACTGGTAAATTAGGAATGCCAAAATGGCTAAACAAAAATCCAGGCTTTCACTAAACAAAAAAGGTTAAAGTTTGGAAAGTACATTTAAAATGATTTTGCATAAAATCTGCAACCAATGAGTCAATCACTAAGGATTTTTGATTTTTTAACCATGTCTTTGTGGCAAGGCATTTTAGAAGCTATAAAAACATGTTACACTTGGTGAAGAAAGTATGCACATGATAATTGCCAATCATGGCAAGGTACATATGTTATAGTCTTCAGAGAATGGACAGAACATGGGTAAGTAGGCTTACTGGAGGAAGTAGGATTGGGACCAACTCATGAAGAATGAGAAAATTCACAAAGATGAAGACAAAAAGTTAATTCTATATTGCAGAATCCAGAATCAAAGCTTGGGATGCCATGCCAGAGTCTTTATAGGAAAAGCTTAACCTTGAGAATAGATTTGAGTTCACAACTCAACCTTGCCACAGGAATTTTTTGAAAGTTGACATAATCCTTCTGAATCCAAGCTCAGTATTATTGTGAGGATAGAATTATATTGTTGATTACAATCCCATAAATAATAATAAGTTTATCTGCGTCATTTTTTTTTATCACATCCCTATCAAATTAGAAACCCCAGTAATTACATTTGGCCTGCATCCTTGTCTGACATCAACTCTAGGTTCATAAACACATAGGTATCCAGAAAATATTGAGTGGCCCTAGTGGCCTAATGCTTTGGTAAGAACTTTCAGGGAAAACAATAATTGATCTTCAGTGGGTCAATTTTAGGGTTGGCACTGAATTCATAGGCTAATCACACAACTTTCCATTTCTGCTTAAACAGAGAGATATAACTAGTTATCTATGTTTGTAATGATTATTTTGCACTCAGCTATGTTTCTCTTTAAGTTCTTTGTCTTTTTCTTTTTTTAAATTAAATCATAGCTGTATACATTAATGCAATCATGGGGTACAATGTGCTGGTTTCATATACAATCTGAAATATTTTCATCACATTGGTCAAAAGAGCCTTCATGGCATTTTCTTAATTATTGTGTTAAGAGATTTATATTCTACATTTAGTGAGTGTCACCTTACTAAAAGTACTCTTCTAAGATGCACTGTAGGTGTGGTCCCACCAATTATTCCCCCTCCACCCATCCTCCCCCATCCCCTCCCTTCCCACTTTCCCCATATTCTTATGCTATAATTGGGTTATAACCTTCATATGAAAGCTCTAAATTAGTTTCATAGTAGGGCTGAGTACATTGGATACTTTTTCTTCCATTTTTGAGATACTTTGCTAGGAAGAATATGTTCCAGCTCCATCCATGTAAACATGAAAGAGGTAAAGTCTCCATCTTTCTTTTTTTTTTTTATTGTTGGAGATTCATTTGAGGGTACAAGAAACCATGTTACACTGGTTGCATTTGTTCAGAAAAGTCCCTCTTACAATCGTGTTTTGCCCCCAAAAGGTGTGGCACACACCAAGACCCCAAGACCCTACCCCCCCTCACTCCTTCCCTCTCTCTGCTCTTCCTTTTCCCACCCCTCCCTCATTCTTCCTCTCTCTGCTCTCCCCTTCCTTCACCCCCACCGTGTCAATAATTGTCATTAATTGTCCTCATATCAAACTTGAGTACATGGGATTCATGCTTCTCCATTCTTGAGATGCTTTACTA
>CAUYON010179934.1:0-14303 GCA_963573935.1 Arctocebus calabarensis
AAGTTGCTGTGAGCTGTGATGCCACAGCACTCTATCCAGGGTGACAGCTTGAGGCTCTGTCTCAAACAAAAAAAAAAGAAAAATACATGGTAAATTCATCTTGATATCTCAAATGTAAACTTTAGAGATTTTGAATATAAATTTTACACAATTTCTTTGATTTAAAATTGTGCCTCTTTTACACGTAATAATCCTGGGTCCTAATAACGTTAACATTACTACTGCTATAATGTTTTAAAATAGCAATGCCGTTATTATTACTAACAAACTGAATAGAATTTTGTATTTACTAGCAGGGTTTTTTTAATTCTTTGGCTGTTTTCCACTAGGGATGTATAGTTGCTGTTGTGTTAGAGTTTTTAATGTGGTTAAATAAATATTTATAGAACATCTACCTCTACCAGCTGCCAATTATTGATCAGACTGTTAAGAATACAAATCCTAGTGGGAAGAACTGTCAAGTAAGTATTTAATATATTATGACCTGTGAATTGTAGGCAATAGTGAAAATTAAATCACCCAAGAAACTGGAATAGCACAGAGATTCATAGGTTCAGCGTCCTGCTGCAAAGTCACTCGAAATCCTACTTCTCAGTACATTTAAGCCACCAGCTTTGATAGATTCTTAGACTGAGTCACTCTATCTTGTTTTCTACTTTGGGGAAGTTTTTTTCTCAGCTTGATTCATTTTGTTATGTAACCACATTTGCTGGCTCCAAAGTCACAATCATAAAAACAAGTCACACAGGGAGAGGTCTAACTACCACCCAGGCCACCACCCTCTTCTCCCCTTGCTGTAGGTAACTGTTCTCATTTGGTTTTTTGTTTTATCCCTTCATTGCATTTTTAAAGCAAATGCATACATTCCCCACATAAAAATTCTTGATAAATGCTTACATATTATTCTCACTGTTCTTCGCCTGGCCTTTCTCACTCCATTGCAGAGTATAGATGGCTCTGTGGCCTCCTCGTTCTCCTCTCTGGGGGGCAGAGCAATCCCCTATGTGCACAGACCACTGATGTACTTATGCAGCCTGCCCCCTGCTGATGGACATGCAGGCCAGCAGACAATGCACGAGCCTGGTGGCAGCCTGCCCTGCATACCTTCTAATCCCAGATGCCCTTTCTAGCCAGAGGACCGGCCCAACACTCTCCTAGCTCCATCCACAGCTCCAGGCCACCTGGCCCTTTCTGTACAGTCTCTAAACTCAAACTCATCTGGTCCACCAGGGTTTATGATGGAAGTTGTAAACCTGTAAGTGTTTCCCATTCACAAGGATGAGATTTTATATATATAAAATATATATATATATATACACGTATGATATATATATTTTGAAACAGAATATATATACTACATATATATGTTTGTATATATAAAATATATATATGTATGATATATATATATTTTTGAGACAGAGTCTCACTGTTGCCCTTGGGTTGAGCGTCATGGCATCATCATAGCAACTTCAACTCTTGGACTCAGACAATCCTCTTGCTTCAACCTCCCAAGTAGCTGGGACTACAGGCTCCAGTCACAACACTCAGCTATATTTAGAGACAGGGTCTCACTCTTGCTCAAGCTGGTCTGCAACCCCTGAGCTCAAGCAATCCACCCACCTCCACCTCCCAGAATGCTAGGATCACAAGAAGTAGCCAATGCACCTGGCCAGCATAAAAATATAAAGAATTTAAATACTCATTTTTGGTTCCTAACATGTGGCCCAATATCTGGCTCCTAGCTAGAGCTCAATAACTATACAATGGATAAGGGGATGAATGAATGGAATCATTGCCTAGTCCTCAGATGAATGGCCATTTGGCCCAGTCACCTATTTAGCCTATAAATGTTTTATAAACAACTAATATGTTCCAGAACCTCTGCAATGAGCTGAATAAGCCTTGTGCTAGTCTATAGACCATAGAAGAGATATGGAAGGTGAATGATTATACAGGAGATAGACTTGTAGCTGGATGAATAATTGTGTTTTTAAGAAGTGTTGACTGGGTGATTCAATGTCAGCAAAGAAGCTCAACAATCATCCAACTAAAGAAAACCAACTTTTACTGAGTACCTAATAGAGCTGGACACTGTGCTATGCTGGTCTTTTGACATTCATTATAATTTCATTTAAAAAATTTAACAATCTTCAAGGGGACTGTTATCACATTTAACAGATAAAGAAATTGAAGTTGTAGAAGTAGCTTAACTAAGATGAGATAGCTAGAATCAGAGGTAGGAAGGGTCCTCCATAGTCAGGAGTGACATAGGGCTGAGAGGAGTCACTAACAGGCCAGATGACGGAGCCAGGGTTGGAAAGCCGAAAGGCAGACACAAGCAGGAGGGCCAACCATGTAAAGTCCTCCTCTGGGAGCTCTGGATTATCAGGAACTTGTGTTTAAAAATGGCCTGGACAAGCTCCAAATGGATCTTAGAAAAGCTAACATTGTACTAGGCTGAATTCATAAAAGCAAGATAATTAACAGGCTCAGAACTCCATTTGGATAAGAATCATAAACATTCTGTTCCCTGTTTTATCCCCAGCCCAACATCTGGAGGAAACAGTCAGTAATTATTTGGATATAATGGGCATTCAATGCATACCTGTAAACACTTACAGGTATACTTATCCAATCATTAAATGAATTTATTGAGCACCTGTTCTCCCCTGAGTACTGTTACAGGTGTTGAGAATACAGCTGTACCCTTGCAGAGCTTACATTCCAGGGAGATGGCAGGAAAGGAAGACAGTAAACAAACAGATGGTGGTGTGAGTGGTGGTGCTCGGGGGGAAAAATAAATCAGGGTGACGTGGGTAAGGATGGCTGGGTAGGAAGGATGACCTCAGCTGTGGTGATCAAGAAGATAGCTCTGAGACAGGGGTGCTGGAGAGAGGCCTAGATAAAGGGAGGGAGTGAGCCATGTGGGCAGTGGGAACAGCAAGTGCAAAGGCCCTGGGGCAGGAACAAGCCAGACACATTCAGGAGAGATGGCGGAGACAGTCTTTTCTGACTTCTGCTGGTGAAACCACTTCCAAAGTACTTTGTAGAATTCTGGGTATCACATGGTTTAAGAGATTGTCAAATGAGAGCATGTCAAGGTAAGTAAGGGTCTAAAATCCACTCATGTTAGAAGTGGGTTAAGGAAAGAGTGACTTACACACACCTGCGTGGCTCCCTTCAAGAGAATGAAGAGCAGACACAAGGCAGAGGGCTAAGACTTACCCCAGGGGATGATGGGGACCATCACTCATTCTTGGTGTGATACACAGTAGAACAAGTTAGAGACTCTTGAAAGAGAAATGAGCTGCCTGGCCCAGTAGTGAGCTCCCTGTTACTGGAGATAATCAAGCAAATAATGCATAATCTACCGAGGATGTGGCTGACTTTCCCATCCCAGGTGGGAACTGGGAATGGGAGACCTCTCAGCATCCCATTCGGAAGGTTCTGAATTGTATCCCAAACCCTCTCTCCGGTCTCTCTTCCTCTGTTTCCACCCGGGTCAGAGCACAGGTGTCCACAAGCCATGAGAAAGGGTCAGCAGCTCAGAACGCAGGAGGGAGAGAGTGTGAGAAGCTGGGTGGGAATATTGCTAGGGGAGAAGCCAGGAGAGGCAGAGAGGAAGCAATGCAGAGGGAAAGGGAAGCAGGAGAAGAGAGAGAGAGGGGGGAGGCCGCGAGAGGGAGAGGAGAGAATGACAAGAAAGAACCAAGCGGGAAAAATGAAGGAGGAAGAGGGAGACTGACTGCTAAGAGACAGAAGAAAAGGGTAAGGAGAAGGCAAAGGAGTGAGGGAGAGAGGCAGGTGAGAAAAGAGGAGGAGAGACGCAGGGTGAGGGAGGCAGGGGGCGTGGGCCCGAGTCCTCGGCAGCCACAGCAGCCCACCCGTTACAGCTCCCGGGGCAGCACATGGGGCATCTTGAATCACAGCTCATTTAGGATTTCCTGTTTTCAGCTTGTCTTTGTGAACCCTTGAAGGGGGTTACAGCCAGTAAACAAAGCAGATTGCCAAGACTCCCTGCCCAGGCCAGCAGCCGTGTCCCCATCCTCACACAGCTGTCCCCCAGGCCCCAGAGCCCCACCTACCCTCTCTGCACTGAGGACCACCCCAGAGTCCCCACCAGTGCCCACCCACCCAGGATCCAGACCACCTGCCCCTTTCTCCAGGGTCCTACACTTTATCTGTTTTTCAAGGACTCATCACAATGGAAGCTGAAACCCTCTGAGAATGTAGCATCCAGCCTGGGCATTTCCAGAATTCACCCTCTAAAAGATTTCCCCTGAAACACATTTTCTTTGCTTTTTTCTGAGGTCTTTTATTCTCTTCCATTTTCCTGCTCTCCTCTCAAGTTCAAGCAGGTCTTCACGGAGCCTCCTTAAAAGCAAACAGGTACTGGGCCTCAGCTGCATGCCAGGCACCAGTGTCACAACTGAGAACAAGACTCATTGTCCTTGAATCTAACAAAGACAGGAGTGCAGCTGAGTTTTATGAAGCCCAGGAGTTATGTATCTGAGATTCCCTCTGTAAGGAATAGAATATAAAGTTGTTAGGAGCATTTGGCCAGGGCCTTTCATTAAGGTTTGAAAGAGCCCAGGCCTGGGTCATGTGCTCACTCTTGGAGAGGGCAGGATGGACCCTTCATCCCAAACCACCCAAACTAAGATAGGAGAGAGGCGTTCCCAGGGGGGTGGGGCTGACCCTGCTTCATGAAACCACTAGGTCTTTCTCTTTGCTTCCTTTGGTCTACACTGTAAAAGAATACATGATGCATTCAGCAAAATTTACTTCGGGCTTGTATGATTATTGGGATAAAGGTCAGTTGCCATAACAAAGACTTAAAATGGCTTGAGCTGGACAGAAATTTCTTTCTCACTTAATGGTCTAGGCAAAAGCAGCCAAGGTCAAGTGTGGAACCACCTCAGGGTCAAGGACTTGGGCTCCTCTGTCTTGTTCATCATCTGACCCTGGTGTGCTGTACTCAGCTGCGTGATCAAAGATGGTCCATGTCCCAGCTGATGGGAAGAGGAAAGGGGGAGGTGAGTGTGGGTCTGAGTCCACACCCACAGAGACCCAGTGGTGGATCCTTGAACGTGAAGCTCTCTCCATCCCTCTAACAATGTGACTTGGAATTTCATACCCTTTCCTGCTTTCATCCTGTTGATCAAAACATAGTCACACAGCCATACAGACATGCCAGGGGAGGTGGAAGTATAAAGGCTGTAAAGTTCATTCTGGGTGGTCATGTGCCCCCCACAGCAGGGTGCATCATGACTCCAGAACAAGAGGAGAATGGTACTTTGGCCTGTGTCTAGGACACTAATGTGCAAGAGAACTTCTGGTTCTTTCCAAAGCCACCAGGGACAGAACTGTGAATTAGATGAGCTCGTATTCCATTCTCTCACTTTAGTAACTCCAACCCCCTCAACTTTACCCCAAATGTTGGCTGAAAACAAAACCCCAAGACTATCAAAGGGGCATTGAAATAAGAGGAGGCAATAAAGTGTGTGGAGAAGTTACCAGAAAGAAAGGGAAAGAACTGAGATATAATATAATCTGGAAACCAAATTTCAAAGAGTTTACCAATTTCAGACTCTGCCAAGTGCCCAAGCAGGATGATGGCTGGGGAAACTCTGTGAGGTCACCAGGGAGGAGGCCCAGGGGACCTCAACCAAACCAGCTTCCATGGAATGGTAAGGAGTGAAGCCTGAGTGGGACATGAGGATATAGACACAGGGAGTGGCAAGTAACTGAGCTTCTGAAAAGCAGGAACATTTTGAGAAGAATGGTAGATCCTTGATCACATTAGTCCAAAGGATAAGGAATCAATGAAAAGCAAGAAACTAAAACTAAATAGCAGAAGTACAGTTTGGCAACTTTAACAAAACCCAGATAAGAGTAGCTTAAACGAGATTAAAGTTTCTTCCTCTCTCATGGAAGAGGCTGATAGGGGCTCTACAGTGTTAGATCTAGTTTCTTTCTGTCTTTGTAGACTCAGCCATCCTCAACATGCACCGCCTCTCTCATGGCCCAAGATGGCTGCAGCTGCTCCTGCTCACACCACCATGTCCACATTCCACCGACAGGGAAGAAGGAAAAGGGGAAAGAGTCCCTTCATCTTCAGGGCACCCCTAGAGGCTGCTGACATCATGGCTACTCTGTTTTCATTGGCCAGAACGTGAAGACCTGGCCACATCTTGCTGTAAAGGAGGTCAGAACGAAGGCATCTCTAGCAGAAGAGACCAGGTTCCCCTAAAACTTAGAGGTTCCATTGCTGAAGAAAGTGTGGACAGCCAGCCGTCAGAGCATTATAAGACTTAGAACAAAGGGAGGAAGCACACTGCTGCCACTGCAGCTGGAAGAAGTCAGAAATCTAAAGAGTTTGCAGAAGGGTGGGAGACAGGGAACCCTTACAGGGTCGCCTTTATTTCCTCTGCATGGTGGAACTCAGAGTCCTCACTGAGGTTTGGGGCCCTCACCAAGCCCCTGTCTGGGTTGATACTGCATCCACTAAAGAAGAACAGCAGGCAGGCACCTGCAGATACCCCAAAAGGGTCTGGGAAAAGCTGTGGCTTGGGGCTCCAGAGGTTCATTCTCAGCTCTGAGTTCAGCTGTTTTCGGGCCTTGGACAAGTCAAGAAATCTCAGGTTCCACATCTGTTAAGTGACCACAGTAATGCCCAGCCTGCCTGCTCAACAGTCCTGTTTGGGGTGCCACAGAGGGCAGTGAAGACTCTTTGTAAATGGTGCAACTGGGACAAATGTGGTGGGCAGGAGGGAGTTGTCACGGCAGCCCTGAGACTTGAAGGGCAGGCTGGGAGAGAGGTCACAAGACATGACAACCAGGAGGGTGTGGTCCTGAGAACCAACCTCACCCTTCCCACCCTCCTACACTCTGTCCCTCCACGGGGATCTGGGCTCTGCCTGCCTCTGGCCCAGCACAGAACCCTCCAGTGTCTGAGTGAGTATGACGGGAGAGGGGGAGTCAATTCTGAACAAGCAGGGACCCCGTGGCCAGCAGGAGGGAGCAGCCAGTCCAGCTGTCCACAGCCGCTGGAGTCAGCTCTGTTCCATCTCTAGATCACTATCATAGAGCCTTGGCCTCATCCCTGCCCTTGGCCTTGGAAGCTCTCCTGTGACCTCTTCCCAACCCCAGGACACCGCCCATGTTCCTGGCTTCAACTCCGTAAACAGTGTGACTTTCTCCCCAGGCCTTTGGTCCAGTAAAGCAAGCCTCTCCAGGTTGTGCACACACACACACACACACACACACACACCCTGTGTACACACACACACTGCATGCACAAACATGCTGCATGCACACACACGCACTGCAAGCACACACACAGTACACACACACACTGCAACCACACACATAGTGCATGCACACACACTACAAGCACACACATGCTAGATGCTACATGCCACATGTGCAACACACACAGCATGTCACATGCAACAAACATACCACACATTATACAGATATACACCACAAACTGACTACCACACACACATATACCACATAAACACACAAAAATAAACCACATGCACACACACCACAAATACACACAAAAAAACCGCACACACACCACATACACACACAGAAACACACCATCCACACAACATACATTAAACATGCGAACACACCATACACATAAACCACAAACCACCACACATACCACACACCCCCCACACGCTGCATACCACACGCACATCTCCTACAAACTCCACACACACACCCCCGCGTGGGCACACGCACACTCGCACACGTCCACACTCCCTTCTTTCTAGCCGTCTCTCTGGATCCCGTATCACACCCCTCCATCCAGTCCTCTGCACACCTGCTTGAGCGGTTTTTCTAAAACCCCAATTAAGCCACTTTCTTTAAACTCCTCTCCCTCTTCCAAGGGCTTTCCCAAACATTCGGGCTAAGATCCTAGCCCAGTGATCTTCATCCAGTGTGCTGGGAGGTGATCCTAGGTGTGCCATGAAAACTTTCAAAGATCATTAATTAAATTATTTTCAAAAGAAGTTCAAAGCACAGTAAGTCTATTCTTTTTTTTACTTTTTTTTTTCTTAATCAACATAATTGAAGTGTGCCCCGGATGTTTCACTATAGGTTCAAGTGTACTGTGAGATTAAAAACAAAAACAAGTTGAAAAGCACTGTCTGTCCTATCCCCTTCCCAGAGAGGTCACAGCCCTCTCTGATCTGTTTGCTGCTGTCCTGTCCAGTGGCCTCTCTCAGCTCATCTATATCTTCTGCCCTGCCCCCACCACAGGGGTCCTCAGGCCCCAGCCTGTGTCCCCTCCAGAGAGCCATGCCCCGCTACTCACTCCATCTGAAACCGCATTCATTCTTCCAAACCCTGTGCAACTGGTCTGTAAACATCTCCTGACCGTGCAAGTGGAATTGCCCCCTTCCTCGTCTATGCCTCGTGCGTGCGTGCAGTGGGATGATTGGTTGTCATGCTTGTCTCTGCAGCCAGCAGCTGACCCTCCCAAGGGCAGCCATTCCTGTATGTGGTGCAGACTGTCCTGGCTTGGAGTAGCTGGGTAGGTGGCACTCACCCCAGGCAGTCCAGGCTCGGTGGAGCTGGGTAGGTAGCACTCACCCCCCTCATCCTCCCACACAGATCAAAGTGGAAAACCAGCATGACTACCAGGACATCACCAGCGTAGTGGCCATGGCCAAAACCTACGCCACCACTGAGGCCTTCATCGATTCCAAGTACGACATCCGCATCCAGAAAATCGGATCCAACTATAAGGCTTACATGTGAGTCCCTGGGGCAGGGCTGGGAGGGGAGTGTGGCGGGATGGAGGTTACAGGTGCACATCTGACTGCTGCCTCCTCCCCCAGGGGCATTGACCTCCCTAGGCACATCACTATTCTCCCCTTCCTCCTCACTGCCCTTCGCGTTTACGGCTTGTTCCCCTCTCCCCCGGTAGAAGGGCTGTTTTCCCCAGAGAGAGAGAGGCCCTAGGCATGTTTGGGGAAACTGCAAGTATACACAGGATATCTGTCTTAGGAGTCAAGACCAAAAGCTAAATTTGGAGACAAATCAAGGGGTCCTTTGAATGCCTTGCTGAGAGGATTTGGATTTTCTTCTGTTCTCTTTTAAGCAGAGAAGTGGTGTGATCTAATCTTTATTTATAAAAGACTCTGAGGCTGTACGCTACAAAGGGATTTCTCTGGAGCCAAGGAGACCAGTCAGGAGGGTACATCAGATCTGTCTGGCTGCAAGCAACAGAAACCCACGTCTGATTAATTTAATGGGATTTTTTTTAGGTGAATTTATCAGAGAACCATAAATGATCAGAAACTTAAAAACAATCAAACCTAAGACAAAAAAAGAAAAGAAAAACCAAACCATCCCCCTTCCCTAGACTAAATTATCGATTTCAAAAATATTATGAGCCAGGGCAGTCCCGGGAATCTAAGTAGCCAAAAATAATAATAAACAATCTTCATGGCACCCTTGCTGGTAAACAGATCTGCCCTAATCATTTTCAGTGTGAAACTCAAGATTGTGGTTCCATGGAACAGTGCTCATCAGGCCTACTTTGGTTACACACTTATTGATTAGAGAAAGGCAGAAAATCAGTATGGAGAGTCCCCCTATTCTGTGGACCAGCTCATTCCTCCGTGGAAACAGAGGCAGGTGTTGCTTCTGAAGGAAAAGGAATGGGTGCAAGGCAGGAAGCCCTAGAGGTGGTTCAGCCAAAGATGATTACAACAGGGGCACGGTTACAAGGATAAGTGGGTGTTCTGGAAGAGGTGGGCTGTCTTGCTCCTTGGAGGGGATTTATCTGCCCCAAGGGTTCTCTGTCACTCCCTTTGCAATGTTGTTGTTAGTTGCCCTTGAAATGATGAGGTCGCAGAGGACCAACCTTTGCATAGCTGCGAGGACTTCATGGAGAGCTGACCGTGTGCCTGGCTCCCGGTGGAAGGATGACCATCCCTGGACATTTGGAAGGTGTCTCTGGGAGGCAACTGGTGCTCTAGGACAGGATTGGCAAACCACAGTCACAGGCCAAATCAGCTGCCACCTATTTCTGTAAAATAAAGTTGTGTTGAGCACAGCCACACGCATCTGTTTATGTCTTCCTGTGGTTGCTTTTGCTCTACCCAGCTGGTCTCCACCAAGGGCCAGCAAACTTTTTCTGTAAAGAGCCAGATGGTAATTTTAAGCTTGATGGGCTCCCCAGTCTCTGTCATGATGACTGTACTCTGCCACAGCCTGAGAACTTGGGGGAGATGCAGGCAAGCTGACCTAGAAGAAAATATTCCCAGGAAAGGGACGGAGCCAATTCTCAAAGGACAACTCTGCCCCATCTTATCAATCACCCTCTTCCTCCCATGAGCCGGCCAGACCTGTCACTACCCTCAGATGTGCTGGTGGTGATAAGACTGCCTCCCCCTTGCCCCTCTGAGTCGCGGCCCATTCCGGTGCATTCCTGAGTTCCCCACCGACCATCAGGATATCATTTCCCTCCTCCCTTCATTGTTACAGTTCCACTTGACATTGACAACACCTTGTCCCAGTTTCTTTTCTCGAGGATTACCTCACTGCTGCATTCTTTATGCTGAGCCTCTCTGGCCTGACAGCTTCCAATTTGTCATTAGTTATGGCGTTTCCTGGACTCAGGGTTGGCCCACATCCAAGGGAGGGGTTTTATGTCTGACCTCATTGTACAATGTCCCCAACCATTTAACCTTCTTTGGCCTACGCCTGGCCCTGCACTCGAGCCTTTGTGCTTGCTGCTATTGGAATGTCGTTCTTACTAGGTCCTCCCAGATATATCAAGGAAATATACATGTATATCCTTACCTGCGTGTGCATATATATCCATAATTATTTATATATACATATGTGTCTCCATCTATTCCTATATGAAGCTAGAGTCATATTAACGTCTCTAACTTTCCTGCAGTAGCACGTGCTTCATTTTAGCCTTCCCTGACTGCTAATCTCCAGCCTCCCATGCCCCTATCTGCCATCCATTTACTCACTGTTCTGTCCCAGGATATGTGCAGACTCAGAGCTGTTAACCAGAGGCACAGTGCTCCTGTGTGGTTCCTTTGCCTTTAATCCATTCCTGTCCATTAAGTTTGTTAGTTTGTTAAGTCCATTTACTGTGACATTGAGTCCTACAGTCTGAATTTCTGTGTCCCCCAGAAATTCATATATTGAAATCCTGGCCCTAAAGATAATGGTATTAGGAGTGGGGCCTTTGGATGGTGAAGGCAGAGTCCTCAGGAATGGGGCTAGGGACCTTACAAAAGAGGCCCCAGAGAGCTCCCTTGTCCCTTCCACTGTGTGAGGATCCAGCAAGAAGGCACCATCTATGACTTGGAAATAAGCCCTCCCCAGTCACCGAATCTGCCACACACTTGATCTTGGACTTCCCAGCCTCCAAAACTGTGAGAAATAGATTTCTGTTGTTTACAGTGCCCCGGCCTGTGGTATTTTGTTATAGCAGTCCAAACAGACTGAGATAACTTGTAACACAGGTAGATGCTTTTGTCCTAGTCTGTGTTGCATCCTACAATGTGGTGGCTCCATTACACTCAAAACAACATCCTATCCCCCATGCCTGCGAGGGGCTCCATGGGCTGGGCTCTGCCATGGAGAGTCATGTTTAAGTGAAGGGAGTTTGGTTTGGTGGCTTCTGCCACTCAATGGGAAGGATAAGAACAACAACAATGCCTGTCTCATTAGGTTTGGTGAGGCTAAAATCAACTAACATTTAGAAGCCCTTAGACCCAGGTCCCAGACATAGAAAGCGTTCATTAATGATCAGCTCTCACTGCCCTCCTCCTCTGGGAAGGAAGGCAACCTGGTTTGTGTTCCTGCCGCTTCTACCCTTGAAATACGCTCTTTCCCTGTCTCCACTTACCAATAATAATAGTAGCACCAATTGTGCCATAAGATTTATGGGGATATTTCCTTTAATCCATACAATACCTGACAAGCATGATACTAGAATTATTCCCATTTACCATCGAGGAAATAAAGACTCAGATGCTGCCCATGGTTCTATAGCTAGAAAATGCTGGAATCAAGATTCAAACTCACATCCATCTGATTATAGTCAGTTCTTAGCTTCTCTTACCATAATACAGAACCTGCTATACCAAATCCTACTTGTCCTCTGAGGTACATCACAGTGGCTGCCTTCAAGGGTCACGTTGTGTGACTTGGGGTTCTCATTCACCCCCAGAGCGCTTCACTCTTCACGTCAACTACTAACCCTACCATGCCTGTAGACTGCTTTTGGACTGGTCCACCATTGTGGGTGGGGAGTGGGCTGAGCAGGGGGCCATCTCTGCATGTCATCTCTGCATCTCAGACTAAGCCAATACCCCAGATCTAGGGTGGACCTGTGAGAATTCTCCAAATATGACTGAACCACGCTAAACTGAACTGCCATAGAGCTTAGCAGTGGTGTTGCGCTCCTTAGGAATTACAGCTCTGAATGGCCCCTATCTGTTCTCAGCATTTAGATGCTTGTTTTTCTCTTTACAAGGACATATTTTTGTACTGATTTCTCTTCCCAGTTCACCCTTTGACCTCAACCACATGCCTTCCCTTGACCTTAAAACAAATAGTTTTGTCTTTGCTTAAACTCATTCTGTCTTTACTGAGTCCAGATGCCCATTGTGGATAGTTTGCCTGGATTTTAGCCCCAACATACATAGGTAGATTTTAACTCCACCCAGTAGGTAGATACTGGGCACCCATTACATACCAGGCCCCATTGGATACTGGGAACCTATTACATGCCAGGTGTCACTGCACACTTAGTGTATAGGATGTGAAGTCAAATGTGGCTCCTATGCTTAGCTTTCCCCTCTATCAGGGAAGAGAGGACACTAAAGCAGTCATAAGTGAGATGAGCATTACACTATTGGACGTCATTGTCAGGTGTAGGGCCGGGGGTCTACTCTAGTTGGGAAGGTGCCCTCCCAGAAAGTCATACTTCAGACGAAGCCAAAAGGTTGAGGATCACGTAGGGAGGTAAATATGGAGACAAAGACCGTATGCAGCAAAGGGAAGAATGCACGTGAAGGCCACAACACAGAGAAAGAGCTATAGCAGCGGAGCACTAGAAGCGAGGTCAGTTGTTGCTGGAGCAGCAAAGGCAAAGGGAACAAAGGAAGGTGGTGGGGCAGGAAGGAGCCAGAAGGCCTTCCTCCTCTTCACAATGGAAAAGTAATCATTTCTCACTAAGGATCATTTTTCCTTATTTGGGGGCCTGAAAAATTCCAGGACCACCAAGGGCTACACTGCCCTAGTTCTCCTCAAAAACAGGAGTCCAACCAAGGTTTAGGGGACTTCATCTAATAATATAGGCATTCTTAAAATTTAATCTTTAAATTTCAAAGATGGCTTAGAAAATAATACACAAGATCCAACTAATAAACAAGGCAATCACATGAAGGGAAATAAATAAGAAAATATAGCTGAGGTCAATGCGTGTAACTAAGAACACATGCCATAAATGAGCCAGATGTTTTACTCAGAGCCTCCTCATAGCCAAAGCAAAGAAAGAAAGCAGATCAGTGAGAGAATCCTCTCATACCCTCAGTGTGTTATTTGTTCTGGTACAGGAGAACCTCTATATCTGGCAACTGGAAGGCCAACACAGGATCTGCCATGCTGGAGCAGGTGGCCATGACGGAGAGGTAAGAGACAAAAGAGATATTATAGGGAGAGTTACTGGCCATGGGGGGTGCTGAGGGAGAAATGCAATAAGTAGCCCTATAAAGGCGGCCACTTTGGGCACCTGTGGTTCAACGGGCTAAGGCACCAGCCACGTACATCTGTGCTGACGGGTTCGAATCCAGCCTGGGTCCACCAAGCAACAATGAGGCCACAACCAAAAAAATGGCCAAGCATTGTGGTGGATGCCTGTAGTCCCAGCTGCTTGGAAGGTGGAGGCGGGAGACTCGCTTGAGCTCAGGAGTTGGAGGTTGCTCTGAGCTGTGATGCCAAGGCACTCTATCCAGGGTGACAGCTTAAGGCTCTGTCTCAAAAAAAAAAAAATAAAGACGGCCTCCTCACGCTGTATCCAGTGCCTCCCCACTCATAGAGAGTACTTTCATAGGCATGATCGCCTTTACTGCCTACCACAATCTACAGAGTAGGTATTAAAATAATCCCATTGGCTCGGCGCCTGTGGCTCAGCGGGCTAAGGCGCCAGCCACGTACACCTGAGCTGGCGGGTTCGAATCCAGCCCAGACCCGCCAAACAACAATGACGGCTGCAACCAAAAAAATGGCCGGGCGTTGTGGTGGGC